>JBBPBX010018748.1:0-14968 GCA_038048925.1 Garcialebias charrua | reverse complement strand
ATTTCTTGGTATTTTACAAATTCTGTATTTTAAAGTTTTTATTTAGTTAGTTTGCAATAACTTTATCTTAATTGAATGGCCATCAAATAATAATGCTCTGCAAGTTTGTCAGTGTCAATTAAATTTTACAAAACGCATCAACTGCAATTTGGGTTGAGTGAAGGGCTTTACTGTACAATAAAACCAGATTACAATACAATTTGTACAATAAAATAATGTATTTAAACAGGAAATACTCATAAGGAACAACAAAAATTAAAGATCCATCTACATGTTGTTCTCTGTTTTAAATTTTCGAACACATTTTTTCGAACAAATTTCCGAAAAATTTCCAACACAATTTTCGAACAATTTGTGTAAAAGTGCGTGTCATTTGGCATTACTTTTTTGTTTATTTTTTCCTGTCTTTGTTTTTACTTTTTGTCTGTTCAAAATAAATACATAAATAAGATCATAAAGTGGAGGCTTAAACAGGGGATTTATTCTACCTTTTAAATTATCAAGTATTGAGTATTGAGTGTTCCATTGTATAAAACAATGACAGAAAATGAGCAAGTATTGGGTGTGCATATGTTTCAGGTGTGTGTGTATGTTGCTGTTTTTGTAACCAAGTTCTTTAGAACTTCCCCTAAATCTGCTTCCCCTTTCTTGAAAGGTTCAGGTTGTTTTTGGTTTTTGGCATCGATTGTGTCAGAGTTCCCTTTCCACATCCAATAACGCATGATACGGTCCATCTGATCCGTCAGACTCTTCAAGCTTAAACTAGAATTGAAGCACTTTCCTTTACTGATGCAGGCATAAATGGACTCTCATCTTACATTTGAAAATCACATTAAGCTTCTGTTTAAAACTTGCTTCTTCCATCTTTGAAACATCTCCAGACTTCGCCCATCCCTAACTTTTTCCGATGCTGAGAAGCTCGTCCATGCTTTTGTCTCCTCCAGGCTCGACTACTGCAACTCCCTGTTTATTGGAATCCCTGGCAAATACCTTCAGAAGCTTCAATATATTCAAAACAGTGCAGCAAGGATTTTGTTGAGAGTTCGTAAATTTGAACATATTACACCCATTCTCCATAACCTTCATTGGCTTCCTGTCGCCTACAGAATTCAGTACAAAACTGCTCTCATTACACATCAATGCTTACACGGAACTTCACCAGATTATCTAAAGGACATTCTTATTCCATACTCATCCACCCGGTCTCTGCGGTCACAGAACAGTAATCTCCTTCACATTCCGAGAACCAAATTAAGGACCATGGGAGACCGGGCTTTCAGTGTGGCTGCCCCCCACCTGTGGAACTCTCTTCCTGACTGCCTGAGAGCCCCACAGTCACTGGTTGACTTTAAGAGCGGCTTGAAGACCTTTCTTTTCAACCGAGCATACTCTGCCTCCTCATGATTCTACCTTTGATCTTAGTTGATACTGTTATTGATTTTATTTGTTTTATTACTTGTTTTATTGACATTTAATTCTGTTGCACTTTGTAGCACTTTGAGATTTTCATTAATGAAAAGTGCGTTATAAATGGTAAATGGTAAATGGAGCTTATTTATATAGCGCCTTCCAACCCCCTCTGAGGAGCCCCAAAGCGCTTTATAATACGAGCCATCTACCCATTCATACACACATTCATACACCGTTAGTGGTAGCCTGCCTTGTAGGGCGCTATCCAGACCTACCTTATAAATTAAATTAATTATTATTATTATTATTATTATTGTTATTATTATTATAAATGTACTCTGTGTGAGCGTGTGTTAAATGTGTATGTTATAGAACAATGGGCCAAACACTTATAAACACATTTTTCATGCTCATTTGTTTCTGCCCTTTCTCCTATGGGCAAGATCATCCAAAGACACCAAGCAACTCAACTGATTTTTCTCCCCTTCCTATTTGTCTTTTTTTATTCTTCTCCTTTTATTCCTTGCATGTAGATGCAACCACACTCACACACACACACACACACACACACACACACATAGCTGAATCTTCTTGTCTAAATACATCCACCTATACACCCCAGCGAACTCACACATGTGTAGAGGACGGCTGGGTGTAACCCCCGTCACACGTGGCAGGACGTGCCAAGGTTAGCCGCCACCAGGACGGATGAATCACTCCACGCGCACACACAACTTCAACGATTCCCCGGACTCTCGTATACTCCCTCTACCCTAACCTACCCTTCCTCTCTTTTTAGCTGGCCCCTGGAGACCGCTGTTATTTCAATGAGGCTCTCTGTCATTGTCTCAGTGTAGACAAACACACAACACACGTGCTAACCCAGCAGATGGAGAACAAAACTTTTTTTAGGTGATTCTACCCGTTTAAAGTTTCGTCACTGAGCTATTGCCAAGCTAGATACAAGTTTCAACTTTTAATTTACTGGTAGTCCCAACTATGGATATCAAATTTTTTGTTCCTGATTTGGAGGATTGGCCAACACAGTCTCAATTCAATAGACAACATTAAAAGTATTAATGACAATGCCATCACCTGCTGCACACTTCAGTAGCTCTGCATTACAGTAAAAACAAACCTATGGTCATGTTGTTCCTAGGCCTGTCACGATAACAAATTTTGCTGGGCGATTAATTGTCTCAGAAATTATTGTGCTAAACAATATTGTTTGAAATTTGACAATGACTAATTATTGTCAAATTTAAGAATAAATGTTGGTTAATTTGCTCTGAATGTAGTACCGGTTTTGACCATTGAATGGCAGTAGAAGACTGTTTGAACCAAATAATGGATAGCGAGGGAGTGAGCAGTGTGTATTTTTAAGACAATGGGAGGGAGGGCCCTTGACGTGGCATGGACTGTCTCTCTACGGTTCTCAAAATGATGGACGCTCTGTGTGGTTTGAACTCTTTACCATAGCATTTTTACACAAAGCTTTTAATAACAAATCAGTAAACAAGTTCTCAGCTTCTTTTTGCAGAGAAAAACAACTTTTTCTACAAAGTCACGAGTTTCAACCGTGAATTTTGGAGCTTCAACAAGACAGATGTTTTTTTCAGATGTCAGCCTGTTAGCTTAGCTCATAGCATAGCTTCTCAGCTTAGTTGCTTTTAACAATTCAAAAACGAAATTTTGGATGGTTAAAATGGATTTTAAAGAAAAAAGACAAAGAAGCCGTTTTCGCATTGGCCAGCCCTCCCCGGCTCTCCCCGGCTCCACCCTGCTTCTAACCTGGGTTCGGCGTGTTCGCATTTTCCTTTTCCACCCGGGATCCACCCTTGTTTTGGAACCATCTCCACCGTGGTTCTGATCGGGCCGGCCCCACGGACCCAGTTTGACGTCATGTACTGCTCACATTTGATTCGTTGTTTGCAGCAGGGGCGGGACTCATTCAAACAACAACCTCAGCGTGCGAGCTGATTTCATTAATATTTAACTACAGAAACCCCTAAAATAATTGTTAGCTGAATTAGTGTTTCTGAGTTAAATTTTTGTTAATGACTGATTACAATTCAGCTTATGTTAGGACGTAAATAACACGAAGCGCGCACCCATAGCCTACAGAGCATTTCCGCCTTTCTATAAAGTTCTATAAAATATAACTAATATTCTCTAACTCTTGCGCGTAGCCAGGGTTTTAAAATATAACTGATAATCTCTAAATCCTGCACGTGCCAGAATTTTACAGGCGGCAAATCCTTCATAGGAAAGGTTGACTCCAAAAAAACTAATAAGCCACCGTGGCGTAAAGGGATAAGCACTTGGCTTTAAGCACACATTTTATCTTGACCCGTGGGCTACGGGTTTGATTCTCAGCTGGGTCAAGTTATTTTATGTTTGTCTTTTATTGGAGAAAATAAAAAGAAGTAGTTACTAAAAAGAAGTAGTAACTACTTCTTTTTATTTTCTCCAATAAAAGACAAACATAAAATAACTTTAACTGAGATTCGAACTCGTAGCCTACGGGTCAAGATAAAATGTGAGCTTCAAGCCAAGTGCTTATCCCTTTACGCCACGGCGGCTTATTAGTTTTTTTTTGGAGTCAACCTTTCCTATGAAGGATTTGCCGCCTGTAAAATTCTGGCGCGCGCAGGATTTAGAGATTATCAGTTATATTTTATAGAACTTTATAGAAAGGCGGAAATGCTCTGTAGGCTATGGATGCGCGCTTCGTGTTATTTACGTCCTAACATAAGCTGAATTGTAATCAGTCATTAACAAAAATTTAGCTCAGAAACACAAATATATATATTCAGCTAACAAACATTTTTTAGCGGCATGTCCGCTCTTAAAAGAACACTCCACCCACGTCAAGTGAACACCCCACCCACTTCAAGGCTTGCTCTCTACATAATGCATAATGAACGCGGGCGGGCCAGTTTGGGCTATGGACAAACCGGGGGCGGCCCGGGCCATTGAGGGCTGGCCAATGCGAAAACGGCTAGAGAGAGGTCAGTGAAGAGCACCGGAGTTGAGCCTTGTCATCCATTGTCTTCAGAAAGAGAGGGACACGAAGAAACGATAAAGCGATAAATGAAAATGAGGTTGATAATTTTCATTTATCGTGCGATTAATTGATTTGTTGTTTATCGCGACATGCCTAGTTCTTCCACAAGTTACCATCAACAAGGTGATGCTGCACCGGGTTTCTCCTATACAGCTCACGTAGCATTGATTATAATGTGTCGGAAGGATAGAATGTATGGTGGCTTCAGCAGCTCAAAAATACTATAAAATACTTTTTTCTCCATGATGGCAATGGTTTGGTCATCCAGTGCAATAATTTCAGTCTCCTGTACCATAATTCCTTTTGTCTTATAACTGACCTGTGGAAATGTCATTAGAATTTCCTTTGACATGTGCTTATTAGCAATGCTAGCTTTAACTGGGTGACCCGTGTTCTCAGCTGAGTTTGGGGATTTTAAATGTCTTCTTAAATTGGTGACATTGAATGTAACTCTAGCGTTCTAGCCACAAGAAATACCCCAATTGCAAACATCACTAGTAGCTACTGAACTTATCTCATTTTGTATTTTAATATTTAATTTCATTTATTTATTTATTTAGATTAGGAAAATGCATATTAACATGTCAGCAGTAAGCATCAATATACCATACCATACCTTACCATTTTATTTATAGAGCACTTAAAACAGCGACAAGGCCAACCAAAGTGCTGTACAAACAAACAAACAACAGGCAACACATAGGTAACATACAAAATGAAGTACAAAAAATGGACATAAAAACGTTGCAGATAATAAATACAACGACCACACACACAGATCATCTGACGTTGAAAGCAATGGAATAGTAGTGAGTCTTTAAACAGGATTTGAAAACCGAGAGGGAGGGGGCCTATCTGACGAGCAGAGGTAACTCGTTCCAAAGTCTTGGGCCTGTTACAGAGAAGGCCCTGTCACCTCTGCGCTTAAGATGAGTTCCTGGAACTGTTAGAAGTAAATGGTCCGCTGACCTCAGAGCATGTGGTGGGACATATGGGTGTATCGAATCAGAGAGATGATTGGGGGGGGGACTGTTCAGCGATTTGTAGACATACAGGATAATTTTTAACTGGATTTGAAGATGAACTGGTAGCCAGTGCAGGGAGGCCAAGACTAGTGTAATATGCTCTCTTTTACCTGTACTGGTTAAAAATCAGGCTGCTGCGTTCTGGACCAGTTGTAGTCTAGCAATGGTGGTCTGACTGATACCAAACAGGAGTGAATTACAGTAATCAAGCCTAGATGTTATCATGGAAACAACACATACATTTTGTAAAAACTAAAATATCTAGGTCTATTGCAGTGCTGTATAGAGTTAGAGATTTACTAAATGATAAAGCACTGTATTTGTTATATAATACAATCATACTCCCACACTTAATTTACTGTATAGATATTTGGGGTACAACATGCAAAACTGTAACCAAGCCTATTTTTATTTTACAGAAGAGAGCCATAAGAATTATTACAAGAACACATTACTGCCATCCATCAAATGATTTGTTTTACAAATTGAAATTGCTAAAGTTTTATGATTTGGTTGACTATAATAATCTTTTATTATTGTTCAAAGCTCAGAATTTCTCATTACCCTCAAACATCCAAAGGCTTTTTGTAAAAAGGACTAGTAATTATAATCCCAAGGGAACAGATTTATTTGTTACGCCACAATACAGAACTAGTTTAAAGAGTAGGTCAACATTAGTATACATGGAATAGGACTGTGGAATTGTTTGGAACTTGATATTAAATTTGCAAAGTCAATATCTATATTTAAGAAAATTATTAAAACAAAATTTCTGAACAAATATTCATAAATTGGTTTATATGCAAATTACTATTTATGGTTTTGTGTGAGAAATCATTTAATATCTTATATTTTTTTATATATGCGATTGATATTTGAGTTGATTGTTTGAATTAATTTTGTTTGAAGAATAGGCAGAATAAGACTATTTTCTTCTGCCTCCTTTCATTTCATGTATTGTTTTGTTTTATAATGTGGTTTTGTAAATAATTTTCTTGTGTTTTTTTATTTGAAATGAATAAATTTAATAAAAAAAATAAAAAAAAGATGTAATGAATGTATGTATTACTGTCTCCAGGTTATTTTTGGATAATGTGGGCTTCAACTTAGACAGTCACCTCAGCTGGATAAAAAACTGGATTTAACTATCATATTTACATGACTGTTGAGTTTCATGGAAGGATCCATTATCACTCCCAGAGTTGCGACTTTTTGTTTTTCAGACAGGGCTAGAGCAGAAAGGTCGATGCAGTGGTTCGTGATTGTGTCGTTGGGAGGGAACAACATGGCTTCAGACTCCTTTTCATTGAAACTTAATAAATTTAAAGCCATCCAGTCCCTGATGACAGCCAGGCAGTCGAGCAGAGGTTGAATAGAGCATGTACCATTGTGTCTTAGGGGGAAGTAAAATTGACAGTCATCGGCGTAGAAGTGGTAAGGTATGTTGTGGTTCCAGAAAATAGCACCAAGTGGCAGCAGGTTTAAGGAGAATAGGAGAGGACCAAGGATGGACCCCTACGGAACCCCCCATTTAAGTGCCGCCGCTGCAGAACTTAAATTGTTGATGGAAACTAAAAAGGATCTGTCAGTGAGGTAGGATATGAACCAATTGAGGGCTCACCCTGTGATGCCTACCCACTGCTCCAACCTAGCAATGAGGATCTCATGGTCAATGGTGTCGAAACAGATGTAAGGTCCAATAGGACAAGCAGAACATAGTCACCAGTGTCTGTGGATAAGAAGATGTCGTTAAAAACCTTCAGTAGGGCAGTTTCAGTGCTGTGGAGAGGTTTGAAGCCAGATTGGAATAACTCAAGGATAGCATGATCCTCCAGGAAGCACTTCAACTGGGACTTGACTATTTTCTCTAGAAGTTTAGAATTAAATGGGAGTCTGGAGACAGGCCAGAAGTTAGATACTGAGGGGTCAAGGTTTAGTTTTTCCAAGAGAGGTTGAACAGCAGCATGTTTTAATGTTTTTGGCACAATGCCAGTGGATAAACTGCTATTTACAATAGCAAGAATGGAAGGACCTAGAGTAGGAAAAACCTCCTTTAGTAGCCGAGGGGAGACCGTATCAAAGGGGGGAACCAAATGGTTTCAGGTTGCATATGACCTGCTCTAGAGAAGACAGAGAGATTGGTTCAAAATGGTCAAATACAGCAACAGATTGAGGTGAGATGGATGGATCGTGAGTTGGAGGAGAAATGAGAGCCCGGGTGGTCGCATTATTTTCTAAAAAGACATGTAGGAAATTCTCGTACAGCTCAGTCTAGGTTTCCAGAGGTGATAGTTTAATGAGGTTGAAAACAGAGTTTAGGGTGGAGAACAGAACTCGTGGATTGTGAGAGTTTGAGGCAATATCAGAAAAGTATTGGGATTTAGCAGTTTTTACTGTTTTCTGATAATGACGCCAACTCTTTTTTAGTATTTGAAAAGAGACCTGCAGCCCATCTTTCCTCCATTTGCGCTCCGCCCTCCTGCACTGCTGCCTAACGGCCTTGGTGACGTCATTCAGCCAAGGTTCTGCTCTGAGTTTTGATTTTCTAGATTTAACAGGAGCAACATGATCCAGAGCCATTAAACAGACAGAGTTGAACTTGTGGCATTGAATGTAACTCTAGCAATATAAATATGTTGGAGTTAGTGCAACAGTTAATTTTCATCCGTTATCCTAAGGTAGGTAAGAACAAGAAACATCCCACATAACAAAGAGCAGAGATTAATATAAACATCACCTACTATATATAACACATAAAACAACATGAAATTATAATAAAGATATGATGCCATAACAAAATAGACAAAGGCAAAGTGTGTTTCCATACAGCAGACATGTCAATACATCCCAGTGGCTGCCTTGTTTTAACTACCTCTTGTGGAGTCGCCAATGTAAAACCATGAACAGAATGTCAACAACTGAGATCTGGAGAATAGGAACTTTTTTTTAAACCTCAGAATATGTTTTACTAAACTTTTCCAAGGCAGTTTAATCTTTGTAGATAGTTTTATATGACAAAAACACTACTAAACAAGCAGTATATTGATGTCCTGTGTCACGGAGAGATTTAATAGTGAATGTTTGTTGTTTTTCTGGAACACAAGTTATTGATTATATATATTTTTTTGCTTGTCTGAGAAAGTCAGAAAGTGATGAATCGCATGGCAATTGGAGGGAGAAATTTTAGCCACCACTAAGCACAATGTAGAATACACAAACAATCAAAAGTCAGTTTGACCCTCTTCATACTGGATATAAACTAAAATCATTCTTTGCAATGGCTTAGAGAGGAATTCTACTAAGTCTTCTGATAGGTTTTGAGCGTGCGCCAGATATCTGTAGTGATGTTTTGGTGGTTTATCATTGTGGAGTCTGTACACACCGGTGTGGCTTGGTCTTCCTTGCCTCGTTACCTACACTACAACTTGGATTTTGAAATCACAAACAACCTAGCACAAATGTATCTGTGGTGGAAGCATTTTTCTAGCGTGGTGTGATCTTCTAGCACAGAGGCCTTTGTGAACTTGTATTTATTTTTAAGTATAAAGATAATAAAACCAGATCTGTATATGTTTGATTGCCAGTATCACTCAGCCCCCTGAGAATAGCAAGCAATCATCTAATGATTGGTCGTCCTTTATCATGTGAACAGCTAGTTCTGGATGTCGCCAGCAAACTAATTAATATACTATGAGAAGAAGCTATTTATAAGACTGAGTTTAGGGCAGCTTCTCAGACTGATGAAGTATTTTGAATAAAAGATGAAACATTTAAATATTTTTTTATTTTATTTTATTTATTTAATCCACCCGGAGGACCTGATTTAACTTTATAAAAATTTTCTACCTGAATTATTGAGCATGCATCAGGGAAATCCATAGTTTTACACAAATAAATTACTAATTTTATGTTCATAAATAAGTTTTTCTTATGTTTGAAAAAGCAAATACAATTAAGTTATAAAATAAATAAATAATCAATTTATAGATAAAGCACTAAGATGTAATCTGATGGCTTAAAATGACTTAAATGACAATTTTGAGAAAAACAAACAATATTTACAAAAACAAATAGTTTAAGACTATGTTTTTTGCAGAATTTCAGCAAACCTGACCCCTAATCACATGTATTATCCAAGTATTTTTTTGTTGTTGTCATTCCTTTAGTTTTGTTTGTTTTGTGTGTGTTTTTAATCAATAGGGATAGGAGGAAATACATGTCATAATGCAGGAAGTTTTATCCTAAAATATGGAATGAAAACCTAAAGTTTTTTTTTTTAATAGACCTCAGCAGGTGCTTAGAAAACACTCATGTAATCTTTAAAAGGCTGCAGCACATCGAGAAAGCCCCAAAGTCAAGAAGCTGTTTAATGGTTGCTGTGAAACTGCCCACTGGGACAAATAAAAGTTGAAACCTGAGCTTGATCTTGAAGATGAATGTGCCTTTGAGACAACCTCCCCCTTCTGGTGTACACCCCCTCATCCTTTAGTTGTTCTATCCTTAAAACAAGACAAACCACTTGGCTTCATTTGTCTTTGGACACTTTGTTTTACATTTACAGCCTCAGAGGTGGGAATATTTTCTCAATTTTAGCTCCACTATGGTTTTCAAAGTCTATTTCAATTTTCATGAAACTATAAAATGAAAAATTCCTCTCCAAGCTAGAAAATGAAAAGCTATTCAAAGGACACTTTTCCCTCCCGCTTTGCTCTTTGTCCCGTGTTATATATTTTATCTAGACTGGTTCTGTTTTTTTTTTTTTTTTTTAAACCAGTCTAGATAAAATATCTAACACTCGTGGAGACTCTCTTTAGATATTTTTTTCTTCTTCTTTCGGCTGCTCCCTTCTTCAGGGGTTGCCACAGCAAACTAAGTCACACGAAGACTTGGCAATTATTTTTACACCGGATGCTGTTCATGACACAACCACAGACCACCGAGTTACCACAGCCTTCTGTGTGGAGCTGTCAGGTTTTGCAGGCAGGACTGAACCCAATTGCAGACAAGAACTCTCACAGGGAGACAGGAGTTACAAAGAAGGTATATTTAATAACAACAAAAATCATAAGGCTGACTGTGCAGCAAAAACACTTACATGAGCTGGGAACACAGGGGAAATACCAAACGATGCGGATGCCCTCACTGAGACACAGAACAGGGCTTATATACTCACAGACAAGACAAGACAAAATCACAAACACCTGGGGACAATTAACTAGAGACAATTAACTAGACACAGAGCAGGACTGGGAAGACTAAACCTGAAACATGAAAAGTAAACTAGGAAGACTGGAGGTTAAGCTAATAGAAAATAAAACAGAGACTAAACTGGAGGTTTAATTAAAAGCAAAAACTGGGAAACTACCTGAAACATAAACACAGAGACTAAACTGGAGGTTTAACTAAAAGCAAAAACTGGGAAACTACCTGAAACATGAAGTACATTAGGATGACAGAACTGGAGGTTACAACTAAGAGTAATTAAAACATGGAGACTAAAATCAGGAGGGAAACTAATAAATCACAAGGGGAACAGACAACACCAACAGACAAGACCAACAAATGCCCACTAGATGGTGCCATGGTGCCATCCTCACAGGAGCAAAGAGCTGCTATATAGGGTGCCCAGGGGAGCAGAATGTGGGGGTTAAGGGCCTTGCTCAAGGGCCCAGAGTGAGGTGAATGAAGGTGGAGGCAGGTGTGAGTGTTTCACCTATCCTACCCACATTTTGATGTTATCGGTAGAAGGATTTGAACCAGCAATCTTCCGATCACAAGACCACCTTCTCTGACCTCTGCGCCACCACTCCGTCCTCTACATATCTTCAGAATTGTAAATTATGAATCTGCTCAGGGGTTTTCTCAACGCAATTGATAAAAATTTCTCAACAAGTAGACAGGGCGAAGGAGAGCCCTCATGTCCTGATGGGACCCTTGCAGCTGGATATACAATGGATTACTGGGGGCAGTGGAAGATTGTGTGTCTGTCTGTATTTTCCATTGAGGATGTAGAAGATATGTACATAATTGGATTTATGATAACAGGATTTCATAGGCTCACCACCTGTGGGAGGGGCCAAAGGGGTCGGGTGCATTGTGGAATGGGTGGTGGCCGAGGGCGGGGACCCTGGCGGTCTGATCCTCGGCTACAGAAGCTGGCCATTGGGACATGGAATGTCACCTCTCTGGTGGGGAAGGAGCCTGAGCTAGTGTGTGAGGTTGAGAGGTTCCGGCTAGAAATAGTCGGACTCACCTCAACGCATGGCTCTGGCTCTGGAACCAGTTTCCTTGAGAGGGGTTGGACACTCTTCCACTCTGGAGTTGCCCCTGGTGAGAGGCGCCGAGCAGGAGTGGGCATACTTGTTGCCCCCCATCTTGGTGCCTGTACGTTGGGGTTCACCCCGGTGAACGAGAGGGTAGCCTCCCTTCGCCTACGTGTGGGGGGACGGGCTCTGACTGTTGTTTGTGCCTATGCGCCGAACGGCAGCGCAGATTACCCACCCTTTTTGGAGTCCTTGGAGGGGGTATTGGAGGGTGCGCCTCCTGGGGACTCCCTTGTTCTGCTGGGGGACTTCAACGCTCACGTGGGCAATGACAGTGAGACCTGGAGGGGTGTGGTTGGGAGGAACGGCCCCCCTGATCTGAACCCGAGTGGTGTTCTGTTGTTGGACTTCTGTGCTCGTCATGGATTGTCCATAACGAACACCATGTTCAGGCATAAGGGTGTCCATATGTGCTCTTGGCACCAGGACACCCTAGGTCGTAGTTCAATGATCGACTTTGTTGTCGTCTCATCTGATCTGCGGCCGCATGTCCTGGACACTCGGGTGAAGAGAGGGGCGGAGCTGTCAACTGACCACTACCTGGTGGTGAGTTGGCTCCGATGGTGGGGGAGGATGCCGGTCAGACCTGGCAGACCCAAACGTATTGTGAGGGTCTGCTGGGAACGTCTGGCAGAGTCTCCCGTAAGACGGAGCTTTAACTCCCACCTCCGGGAGAGCTTTGAACACGTTCCGAGGGAGGCGGGGGACATTGAGCCCGAGTGGGCCATGTTTCGCGCCTCTATTGTCGAGGCAGCTTATCGGAGTTGTGGCCGCAAGGTTGTTGGTGCCTGTCGTGGTGGCAACCCTCGAACCCGGTGGTGGACACCGGCGGTGAGGGATGCTGTCAAGCTGAAGAAGGAGTCCTATTGGGCCTTTTTGGCCTGTGGGACCCCGGAAGCAGCAGATAGGTACCGGCAGTCCAAGCGGCATGCGGCTCGGGTGGTTGCTGAGGCAAAAACTCGGGCGTGGGAGGAGTTCGGAGAGGCCATGGAGAATGACTTCCGTACGGCTTCGAGGCGATTCTGGTCCACCATCCGGCGTCTCAGGGGGGGAAAGCGGTACGCGACCAACACCATTTATGGTGGGGATGGCGTGCTGTTGACCTCAACTCGGGATGTTGTGAGTCGGTGGGCGGAATACTTCGAAGACCTCCTCAATCCTACTGGCACGTCTTCCACTGAGGAAGCGGAGCCTGGGGACTTTGGGTCGGGCTCTCCAATCTCTGGTGCTGAGGTCGCCGAGGTGGTTAAAAAGCTCCGCGGTGGCAAGGCTCCGGGGGTGGATGAGATTCGTCCTGAGTTCCTTAGGGCTCTGGATGTTGTGGGGTTGTGTTGGCTTACGCGACTCTGCAATATCGCGTGGACATCGGGGGCAGTTCCCTTGGATTGGCAGACTGGGGTGGTGGTTCCCCTATTCAAAAAGGGGGACCGTAGGGTGTGTTCCAACTATAGAGGGATCACACTCTTAAGCCTCCCTGGTAAGGTCTATTCAGGGGTTCTGGAGAGGAGGGTCCGTCGGATAGTCGAACCTCGGATTCAGGAGGAGCAGTGTGGTTTTCGTCCTGGTCGTGGAACACTAGACCAGCTCTACACCCTCAACAGGGTCCTGGAGGGTGCGTGGGAGTTTGCCCAACCAGTTTACATGTGCTTTGTAGACTTGGAAAAGGCATTCGACCGCGTCCCTCGGGGGGTTCTGTGGGGGTACTCCGGGAGTATGGGGTACCAGGCCCATTGATATGGGCTGTTAGGTCCCTGTACGACCGGTGTCAGAGCTTGGTCCGCATTGCCGGCAGTAAGTCAGGCTCGTTTCCGGTGAGAGTTGGACTCCGCCAAGGTTGCCCTTTGTCACCGATTCTGTTTATAACTTTTATGGACAGAATTTCTAGGCGCAGCCAAGGTGTTGAGAGGATCCGTTTTGGTGGCCTTAGAATCGCTTCTCTGTTTTTTGCAGATGATGTGGTCCTATTGGCTTCATCAGCTCGTGATCTACAGCTTTCGCTGGAGCGGTTTGCAGCTGAATGTGATGCGGCCGGGATGAGGATCAGTTCCTCCAAATCCGAGGCCATGGTCTTGAGCCGGAAAAGGGTAGCGTGCCCTCTCCGGGTCGGGGAGGAGGTCCTGACCCAAGTGGAGGAGTTTAAGTATCTCGGGATCTTGTTCACGAATGAGGGAAAACTGGAGCGTGAGATCGATAGGCGGATAGGTGCAGCGTCCGCAGTGAAGCGGGCGCTGTACCGGTCTGTCGTGGTGAAGAGAGAGCTGAGTCAAAAGGCAAAGCTCTCAATTTACCGATCGATCTACGTTCCCACCCTCATCTATGGTCATGAGCTTTGGGTTATGACCGAAAGAACAAGATCTCGGATACAAGCGGCTGAAATGAGTTTTCTCCGCAGGGTGGCTGGACTCTCCCTTAGAGATAGGGTGAGAAGCTCAGTCATCCGGGAGGGACTCGGAGTAGAGCCGCTGCTTCTCCACATCGAGAGGAGCCAGTTGAGGTGGCTCGGGCATCTGGTTAGGATGCCTCCTGGACGCCTCCCTGGTGAGGTGTTCCGGGCATGTCCCACCGGGAGGAGACCCAGAGGAAGACCCAGGATACGCTGGAGGGACTATGTTTCTCGGCTGGCCTGGGAACGCCTTGGGATTCCCCCAGAGGAGCTGCTCCAAGTGGCTGGGGAGAGGGAAGTCTGGGCCTCCCTACTTAGGCTGCTACCCCCGCGACCCGACCCCGGATAAGCGGAAGAAAATGGATGGATGGATGAATGGATAACAGGATTTCTGCTTTTTGGAGTTTGTGGTTACCTCGCATATCGACACTATGGAAAATGTTGGCAGCTGTTCTGGCCATTGTAAGGCTGCCTGGCTTGTGTGAAGGAATGTGCCATGTGGTGAGCACTCAGACTCAGATGCGGTGTGAGCTGAGCTGTAAGCTGGATGCAATTTCTGAGATTTGCAGGTCACTTCCAACTCCTAAAACTCGCTGGTGGGAATGAATCGACCTTGGAGAAGCTACAAGCTCAGCCCAGTGGTGCTGACCCCAAAATTTGGCTGTCTAAAGTTGCCATTGAGACGTACCAGTAGAACTTATAAAGTTATCTGAATCTGGCTCCCTCGTGTCGGCATTAAATTGGCCAACTATCTCAAAAC
>JBBPBX010018747.1:12721-45241 GCA_038048925.1 Garcialebias charrua | reverse complement strand
ATGCCTCCTACCCACTGCCCCCTTTGTCGAGCGGCCGAAGCGGCCGGATAACACCGGTTTACATTCAAAGTCTATGGAGGAGACGCGTGGAGTCACGGCGAACAAGGAAGCGGCGAGATTCGAGTGATCGAAGCGGCGCGACGGCAGCCTGCACACGCACGCGCGCGTCGCCGTCGAGCCGCCGACGTCCCAAATGTTGATCTCTGGCGGCTCGACGCATCCGGCAAACAGTCGGGAGAGCCTCGCTATCTGATTACACAACCACAACGGGACTTTTTTCGGACTTTTTAAACTCACCGGATCGAGCCTCCAGGAATTGGACCCAAACTCCGGTAAGAAACGTGGCATTTTTACAGTTGCTGCTGACAGGCTGCTGTCCTCTCCAGTGTAGATCACCCCAAACATAAAAAAAAGTTTTAATCTCATCGAAGACCGTCGGAGGTGCAGTTAAAACAACAACTGAACCCGGAAAACAAGCCAGAGACCCCTCCCTCTGCTACCCCCTAGTGTACGTCATCAGACGGTGTTCAGTGGTTCAGTGGGACCGTGACCAGCGGCAAAAAGGGGACGGCAGGCGCGTTTTGAGTTGTGCAGTGGGTAGGAGGCATTATTCTGAATCCTCACCAAACGCTTTTCGCGCAGCCGAAGCAGCCACTTTACATTGAAAGTCTATGTGGCCGCACATCTTGGAGCAGCGGGGCGTGACGCGGCGCGTCTTCAGCATTTCAAGCAGCGCATCAGCACCCGGCAGTCCCTTTTCACGCACGCGCGCAGCCGAGCAGCTGAGCAGCAGGAAGCAAGAATATGCTTGCTTCTACTGCTCGTAGCGTCGCAGCAACCACTCGGGAGAGACTCTGCTTGTGAAGATGCAACGACGACGGGACTTTCTGTGGACACAAACAGCCTCCGGTAGGAAAACCTGGCATTTTTAAAGTTGCTGCTGTCCACTCGAGCGCACATCACCCCCAACATTAAAAAAAAACGTTTTAATCTCAACAAAGACTTTTGCAGCTGCAGTTCGGCTCGTATAAACCACTCAAGTGTTAACGAGGCTCACGTACAGCTGATTTTATCTGCCCAGTGTACATAAAAACAACACAGATCTGACCGGGAAGGGAGCCACACGCTCCTCCCACTGCACGTCTGCAGACATGTTCGGTGGGGACAGACATCTGTTGACAAGCAGCAAACACAGAGCATTGGGAGCATTTTGATGCGTTTGGTGAGGATGAGGCATTAAAGTCAACCAGTGACTGTGGAGCTCGCAGGCAGTCAGAAGGAGAGTTCCATAGGAGGGGGGCAGCCTCACTGAAAGCCCGGTCTCCCATAAGCATTGATGTGTAATGAGAGCAGTTTTGTACTGAATTCTGTAGGCGACAGGAAGTCAATGAAGGTTATGGAGAATGGGCGTAATATGTTCAAATTTACGAACTCTCAGCAAAATCCTTGCTGCACGGTTTTGAATATATAGATTCACTTTAGAGCTTCAGTGAAAAGGTGAACTCAGGTGTTTTCACCGACAGTTCAGAGACCACGGTCTGTTCCACTACACAGCTGATGCGTGAAATGTACATTCAGATTAGAGCAATTGTATATTCTATGAAAATACAGTACGTGCTCACTGACTGTAACATTAGCTAAAGGTAAAAAAGTAAAATACTCTTTAAAAACAGGCTAAAATGCTGTTTTACCTGGCTAAAACTAAAAAGTGTAAAACAGTTGATAAAATCTAAAAAAAAAGCAGAATGCTATAAAAGCCAAAAAAGCAAAACACGAAGTTTTATACTAACAAAATACTAACAAAATAGTAGAAAAAAGCTGGCAAAAACAATCAAAAGGTTAGCCAAAAGCAACTTTTTTCACGTCTTTTGGCTGCTCCCTTCTTCAGAGGTCTCCACAGCGAACTGTCGCAGGAAAGACTTGACAATTGTTTTTACTCCGGATGCCTTTCCTGACGCAACCACCGACCACCGAGCTACCACAGCCTTCTGTGTGGAGCAGAGAGCTGCTAAGGCATGGGAGCAGATGGTGGGTGTTAACTATACCATACCATTTTACAGTGGTGGGCAACGCTAATCAAAAAATTAGTTCCACAATTTCTAAAACGCTTATTAATTTTTTTAGGTCCACAATTTCAAAAGCACAAATGTCTTATGAAAATTAGGGGAAGCTAATCTAATCCGCTATTTATATTCGACAATTGGTAGCCGGCAGCGTTATGCAATATTTGCACTACACTGCCAACTGAAAAGTAACTAAAATGATCCTAAAAGGATGAAATTACAAAAATCAAAGGATTTATTTAATACTTTACGTACATATATTCTATTCGGCCACGAAATTAACAAAAAAGAGAATGATCTTTTAATCCCTAAGACCACTTTTAAATCTCAAATACACGGGCGTCTCGCCACCGCATTTATACATAAAAGTAACCAAAATACATAAAACTAACGACTCACCTTCGAGTGTTCGACACAAAACACCCAATAAAATCCTCCGGCCGCGTTAATTTGGCTTGAAACAGCGGGGTTCTCTGCGGATTTATCCAAGTAACCCAGCACAACCAGCTAGCCACAGAGTTAGCGTCCAGTTCACCTCTGACCCGGAAGATGTCAAGATTCTATAGGCAGTCAACAGATTTAATGAAAAGTAACTAAAATACATAAAACTAACGACTCACCGTCGAGTGGTCGACACAAAACACACAATAAAATCCTCCGGCCGCGTTAATTTGGCTTGAAACAGCGGGGTTCTCTGCGGATTTATCCAAGAAACCCAGCACAACCAGCTAGCCACAGAATTAGCCCCCGAGTTCACCTCTGACCCGGAAGATGTCAAGATGGAATAGTCCATTTTTAGTAGGGGGATACAGAAATCGACCGGTTTTTGTATTGCGTTTTTAATGATCGTAACTATAATTATTTTTATGTTAAATGTACATTAACAAGCATGAGCAATGTTAGTAATGTAGGTGACTGGCCGGGGCGGGGCGGGGCCGGGGCCCTGCTGATTTGGGACCCCAAGCAACGGCATCATTTGCCTACATGGTAGATCCGTGTCTGTTCTCCCCTCTGCTCCCCCTCCAACCCTCCCTCCTCTCTGCTCTTTACGGTGAGGGAGGGGAAAAAGGCAAAACAAGCAGCTACGGAGCCAGCATAAGAGCCTCTAAATAAGTTTATTGTTTTTACTGATAGATAATTAGTTATTAGCGGTACTGCATTTTAAATAAAAATAGCACAAATCCGCTTATGAATTATAAAAGTTAGTCACTCCGCAGTTACGCTGACAAAAACGTTAGGTCCGCTGTAAGCGGATTAGCGCATTAGCGGTCCCTGGCGTTCATATGCCCACCTTTGCCATTTTATTTATGGAGCACTTAAAACAGCGACAAGGCCAACCAAAGTGCTGTACAGACAGAAAAACAGGCAACACACAAAGCAACACACAAAGTAACATAACGGCCTCAAGGGTCCAGAGTAGGAAGGTGGAGGCAGGTGTGGGTGTTTCAACTTTTCCATGTTGTTGGCACAAGGAGTTGAACCGGCGACCTTCTGATCACAGGCCCACCTTCTCTAACCTCAGCACCACCTCCCCCTTGTTAGGAACAAAACAGCTAAATACAGGTAGTCCTCGACTTACGACGTAGATCCGTTCCTATGCAGCGTCGTAAATTCAGTCATCCGGGAGGGACTCGGAGTAGAGCCGCTGCTTCTCCACATCGAGAGGAGCCAGTTGATGTGGCTCGGGCATCTGGTTAGGATGCCTCCTGGATGCCTCCCTGGTGAGGTGTTCCGGGCATGTCCCACCGGGAGGAGACCCAGAGGAAGACCCAGGACACGCTGGAGGGACTATGTTTCTCGGCTGGCCTGGGAACGTCTTGGGATTCCCCCAGAGGAGCTGCTTCAAGTGGCTGGGGAGAGGGAAGTCTGGGCCTCCCTACTTAGGCTGCTACCCCCGCAGCCCGACCCCGGATAAGCGGACGAAAATGGATGGATGGATGGATGCAACGTCGTAAACCGATTTTTGACGTAAGTCGAATAATACGTACATACTGCACCATATACATGTACAGTTACCAAGCACTTAGCCTATCCTAACACAGTACATAATTATCAAAAAAACACATAGATTTGGGATCCATAATGAAGGGAAAAAAGAGTTATGGCCTACTTCCTCCATCCATCGGCCGTATTCTCCATTCGTTTACGACGTAAAACCGTTGTCCAGCTCGGTCCATCCTCCGTATTCTCTATTAGTTTACGACGTAAAACAGGGTTCACAGTACAGTTTAGTTTAGTTTTTTGAATGTCCAGAGGACCAGACTTAGCTTTTTTAGAGAGTACAGGAAACCTCCGATTTACGTACGAGTTTGGGACCTAAGAACGGTTCGCAGCTCGATTCTGCCGTAGCTAGGGGGTGAAAATAGCGTCCAGTTCGTAGGTCTTGATTTCGTTCGTACATCGCGGAAATAACGCTAACAAACCACCGCACACACATTTATCGCCATGAGTCTGACATCCTAGGCCATAAACATGCACAGAACTTTATTTACAAACACTTATCTAACACATTACACCACACATTCATCCATAAACACCAGTACTGTAACTGTACAGCATGTACAGTAGTGTACTGTAATGTTAAACATTGCTATTCACATTTACAGAATAAATAAAAATATAATTTCTTACTTTGAGATGGTCAAAGCCGACATCTTAGGTTGCCATGCGTTGATATTGTCGGGCCGAGCAGCGCGGCGGCCGGCGAGCGAACCACGGCAGCTGCTCGAGGCCTGTGTTAGCTTCTGCTAGCCAGGCCATGAGCTGGTGTTGGAGCGGCGGTGCGGCGCGATCGGCGATCAATCTGCAGCTGCTGCTCCAGCCTGAGACGTCCACAGAGCTCACAGAGCGATTCCAGATAGTAATTTATCCATATGAGGCAATCCTGGAACACACACAGTCCTCACATGGGGCTGCCGGGAGGACCGCGGGAGTCCTAAAATGGCTGCCAGGCATTTCCTGTCGGACCAGAAGTTGCGCAATCATTAAAAAATATATAATTTCTTTAATTTTTATTAAAAAATATTATTTATAAAGCCTTTAAAACAACCACAGCTGCAACAAAGTGCTGTACAGGTATTCCCCGATTTACGAGCGAGATCCGTCACAAGGGGGCGCTCGTAAACCGGAAATCTCGTAATTTGGAACGGCCGCCATTTCTCTCGTAAACCCGGAAGTCCGCTCGTAAATTTCGCCAGCGCACCTAAAAACACTCTATTTTCATCTAAAAACTACTTTTGAGTGCATAAAAATGATCGGAAACGTGTGTTTATATGCTTAACTTGCTAACTGTAGTGAAAAAACACATGAAAACTCAGTATTTTTTTCGTTTTTTCCAAAAATTCGCAACCCGGAAGTCCGCTCGTAAATTTCGCCAGCGCACCTAAAAACACTCTATTTTCATCTAAAAACTACTTTTGAGTGCATAAAAATGATCGGAAACGTGTGTTTATATGCTTAACTTGCTAACTGTAGTGAAAAAACACATGAAAACTCAGTATTTTTTTCGTTTTTTCCAAAAATTCGCAACCCGGAAGTCCGCTCGTAAATTTCGCCAGCGCACCTAAAAACACTCTATTTTCATCTAAAAACTACTTTTGAGTGCATAAAAATGATCGGAAACGTGTGTTTATATGCTTAACTTGCTAACTGTAGTGAAAAAACACATGAAAACTCAGTATTTTTTTCGTTTTTTCCAAAAATTCGCAGCTCGTAAGTCTGGAACCTCGCAGATCAGAGCGCTCGTAATTCGGGGACTACCTGTACACATGAAATTAATAACATTTAAACACACACAAAAAAAATAAATAATAATATTTTTATATATATATATTTTTTTTATATTTTATATTAAATTATTAAATATGATACGTTCGTAGGTCCGGGCGGCCGTAGGTCGGTGGAGTCGTAGGTCGGGGGTTGGCTGTACAGTGCAGAATTCCTCCACCGCTACGTTTACTACGTAAAACCGGAAACCGGAAACTGCGTAACTCGGCTTTTCAAAATAAAATTTCAAAATAATATATATATTTTTTAAATGGGAGATGCGCCGTAACCACAAAACGTCGTAACTCGAGACAGTCGTAGCCCGAGGACTACATCAGATGGTTAGCTGAAAGCAAAAGTAGCCAAAACTAGCTCAAAATTAAAGTATGGTCGCTAAACATAGCATAAAAAAATGCTTCAGTCAAGAAATTCCAATGAATTTAAATTGGAAAAATATTGTGTAAATAAAGTTTAATTGAAATGTGTAAAAGTAATAAAAGTCATAGCATTCACCTCATGAATAAGCAAAATGTTTTGGTGTATACTGAAATAGCACATTGTGGGTTGTAAAATCATCCATCCATCATCTTTACCCACTTCTTCCTTTTTATGTCATGGGGGTCACTGGTGCCCATGTCCAGCCGTCACTGTGTGGGAGGCGGGGGACACCCTGGACATGTCTCCAGTCCATCACAGGGACACATAGAGACAAACGAAACAAAAACCATTCACTCTCTCACTTACACATAGGGACCAATCAGCCTACATGTTTTTGTTCTGTGGGAGAAAACTGGAATACCCGGAGAAAACGCGCACATGCAAGGAGAGAACATGCAAACTCCACCCAGAAAGGTCCTGAGCTGGCGACCTTCTCGTTGAGAGGCGGCAGCTCAACCAACTGCGCCATCGTGCCACTCGGATTGCAAAACCTGTAAGAACAAACTAACAAAACAGGAAAACGTCTGTGTGAATTCTCCGAAGAAGGAAGTGATGTCATGCTTTACAAATCAGACACTACAAAAGATTGAGATCAACCCTTTACTGTATTATTTTTTCAGACTGTTTACTTTTGACCAAACGTAAGATTTGAATAAGTGACCATCACAGGCTAAATCTTTGTCCACAGTAGAATAAACCCCTAAACTTTTAGGTTTCCTGACCCGTTACTCTCCTCATCAGCTGCAGCAGCCGCCCACCAGTCCCTCTTGCTGCTTGTTGAAGAAGACCGTTAAGTATCCAGTGTCACCTTTATGGGTTTTATTTATTTGTCTGCTCATTCTTGTGGAACAGAACCGGAGCATCACTCAGGTAGATGGATTATAACTCAACGGCTACGACTCATCAGTCTTTGAAATTTGACTTCCTGAGCCTCATACAACTGTTACTGTCATATTACAGCCCAGCATTAGCAAGATCAATGACTTCTTAAACGCTTCCCAGTTAGGGATGATCGGTGACAATAAAAAGGTAAGTTGGTGATGAAAGGGTCTCCGTGGTGGCGAGCGGTGCTGAGCAGAGCAGAGCGCTCCCTCTGAAGGACTCTGCTCAAATGAATGAACTTGTAAGTGTAGCCGTCTCCCTGTTAAATGTCACATGTTGACCGTTATCGAATGCTCAGGAATTATTCAGCTCCAAACGGCTTCATCACACAAGAGCTAATCAATTCGTGCTTTCTTTTGATTCCACATATTGTTTGTTGGGAAAACCACATGGCAAAAAAAGAACTAGAATGAAGTGCATTTAAATATTGTGCAGAGATATTGTGTAGAGTTGTCTTTGCACACCAGACAGGCCGACTCACTTCCTGTTTTCAAATCTTCTCTTAAACCTATTTTTATGTCCTTGGCTTTAACTTAGCTCGAGATGCGACCTTTTTTGTTTGTTTGTTTTTATGACGTTAACTGTACATTGTTTTTTGCAGTTTTAATTGTCTTTTGTGGTTTTATGCTTGTTAGAACTTGTGTGTGTGTGTGTGTGTTTTGAATTTAGTTTATGTGTGTACGTGTACATCCCTTTGGCTAACAGTTTTTATTTTTTAAGTGCTTTATAAAGTTGTAATGTATTGTTTTATGCATCATTATGGATACTGAAAACACAAGTTTGACAGTAAAAACAGAAGTTTGCCCTGTTAATTGAAATATGTCTAACAACACAATGAACAGACTCAACGTGTTTAAACTTTAATGGACTTTTCACAAATTTCATTTTTCTATAAAACAGATAATTCAGCAAATATTTTTCAGAATCTCAGAGGAAAAAAATACTTAAGGGGATGATTCAGATCTACTGAAACAGGGATTTGTTGAAAGGTTGTGAACAATAAATATCTTACCTGCTCTGTAGCTGTTTGAATGACAGTTTATTTTGACTGAACTGATGAGCTATTCTGAGCAGGACCAAGAACAAAGGGGCTTAACACGGTCTTAAATAACTATAATCTCAACAGTTTTATGTTCTTGTCAACACTTTGATAAATTTTTACAAAGTTATTGGATTTGCTTTACAAAGCTGTTACCCTTTTTTTTGGCTAGCAAATAGCAGCAGCTGCAGCTAGTTGTCAAACTTTCAGTGAGTCCCTGAGTCTTCCAGCAAAAATATTATAAAACTTTCTGTCTGAATAGTAACGTTATGCTAAACTGAGCACAACCTGAAAGTTTATGGAGTGTTTGAATTAATCATTGTGATTTTTTATTTTATTTATTGGAGTTGTTTTAAGAGGCAACGATCCTTTTTGTTCTTGCCCTCACCTGAACGAGCCACTAACTCAGTATGGTCCGATAAACTTTTCTTTCTCATAAATGACAGTTGTATTGACACAAAGACAGGAGAAATAACTGGAAGTGGCAGAAATGAAGATGTTGAAGTTCTCCCTAGGAGTGACAAGAATGGATAAGATTAGGAATTAGATCATCAGAGGTACAGCACATGTTGAACAACTGGGAGATAAAGTTAGAGAGGCCAGACTGAGATGGTTTGGACATGTCCAGAGGAGGGACAGTGGGTATATTGGTAGAAGGATGTTAGAAATGCAGCTGCCAGGAAAAAGACAGAGGAGATATATGGATGCAGTTAGAGAGGACATGGAGGTAGTTGGAGTCAGGACAGAGGATGCAGAGGACAGAGTGAGGTGGAGGAAGATGACTCGCTGTGGCAACCCCTGAAGAGGGAAAAGATGAAAGACGAAGAAGAAGAACTGAAGTCTTTCGAAGAGCTGCTAATGATAGATGTTATGGATAAAAAATAAAATAAAAACTCCACTTCTAAAAATCTGAACTATTCTTTAATTATGTTGTTTCAAAGGTGGAGTTGGCACTACGCTTGTGGACCAGCAAGCGGATGGTTTTAAGCTCATTTCCAATAACTGAATAAAATTTCAAGATGATTGCTAATAGCACATTTTTGCCCTAATTGTTATAAAATAGAAAACAGCAGAAAGTGATTTAAAAAACAAATTAACTATTGTTTAGGCTTGTATTGTATCCCTACTTTGTATGGGTTTTTTCTTCCTTTTATTTATTTATTTTTTAGCAAAGTTTGCTCACTTATTGTTGCAACAACTCTTTATTGGTGTTTTTTTTTAGCTGAAAAGTTTGTAAACTGTTGGTTTAAAATGAACAAATGGCTCAAATCTACAGTAAAAATAAATTTATCTTTTTTTTGTGTTAAAACTCTCTGCGCTCTTGCTTGGCACCATTTTATTTTAACAAAGCAGACTTTAAATTTTGTCTACATTCAGATGTATCCAGTGCACCTGAAATTGCAATATAATCTAATAAACTAATCTTTATATTGATGATCTGAATTTTACTTACTTATTTAGGTCTGAAGTTTGCATTTATTATCCTTTCTCTAAACAAGTAGGCTGAATATTAGAAACACCTTTCAGAATAACACTGTTAAGATCTGTACAAATGATAGCTTCTAAAATAAAAATTAGAAGTTGATTCAACATTTACTAAAGCCGTTTCAACGCAAGTTAATAAATAATATTCAATAAAGAAGGATTTATTGCTCTGTTATATTAGGCTGCATCAGTTACCCCTATTGTATCTAATAAACTGGCAGTTGAGTGCACATTTGCTCATACAAACGTATTATTTAAAAAGTAAAATGTGAAATTTGTGGCTTTTTTGTTGCAATAATTCCTCTTTATAGTCCCATAAATGTTTTATCACCTTCATCAACGGCTCAGCAAGCAGCACCTGGAAGAGCTGCCTCCTCAACCTGTTCTACAAATTGGATAAATTGGAATCAGATAAAGGGGAAAACAAGTCTTTTTGGAAATAAAAGTTTGATGAGTTTTGCAAATTGTATTGTTATTGTTATTCATGTACAACATGGGGTTTCTGGGGACACGGAGGAGCTAATTACAAACAAAGCTAAACACAAGACATTGCACAAACACCTCTTTCTTATAGGCTACATCAGGGGTCACCAACCTTTTTGAAACTGAGAGCTACTTTGTGGGTACGGAGTCATACAAAGGGCACCAGTTTGATAAACTCTTCAGAAATAAAAAAGCGTAAATTGAAAAAAATGTATAATAAACATATTTTTAAGAATATATTTTTAAGATAGACATTTTAAAATATATATAAATACAAAAAAAGAATAACAACTGAATAAAATTACATTTTAAATGCAGCTAAGTAGTGAGTTGTGCTATTTTTAGAACGGGTCCGAGGGCACCTCAAATGGTCCTTGGGGGCACCCGGGTGCCCGCGGGCACCATGTTGGTGACCCCTGGGCTACATTAATAATCTCTCTGGAATCGCTGCTGTTCACGGGGTTATTTTACTAAGGCGTTATTTATTAAACCCATGGCTGCGCTGCTGAACATTAACTTTACTTTAACAGTTTCCAAAGAGACCAGAAATGACAGGCTCGTGGATTAAATGATGCACAAAAATCACTCCTAAAACAATATATTCTGTGTTTAACTGTTCACTCTCCATCATGCAGCCTTGGTTCAACGTGGATTAGTTGTTATTTCATGTAAACAGGAGACCTCAAAGCTTCCCGATAACACATTAAACAGATATTTTAATGCAATAAATTTATTTTGGATTATTTTCATGCTTCAGATTGCCTCTCTTCAATCTCAGCGTACAGTATAAGGTTTTGTGATTTATTAAGTGTCGTTTTTTTTTTTTTAATCAGCCGTTTGTTTTTAACCTTGATTAGTATGCACAGTAGACTGATGATGTGCATTGTGAACAAGCAGGGAATGTTTAAGCAAGAAGAATAATATTAAAAAACAACGCCTTCTCCTTCCCCGCAGCTAAAACCAGTGCTGCATGAGGGAGAATATTACAGAGCGAGCTGCAGTGACGAACATTTCCTCCTGTTTCATGTTTAACCCTGCTCATTTCCCACAGTAAGAACTCCGGAAACACACAAGTGTGCAGAGCAGCTTGGGGGGAAGATGACTGATGGCTTGTTGTCATGATGTTTGGGATTCTGCCGACTGCAAGCCTCTCGGCTCACTGAAGCTGTGCAGCACATACTACAGGCTATTGTTGAAAAGTCCTGCTATTCCAAGGCATTGCTTCATTTTCACTCTGTTGAGCCATGCACGTGCACAGTGCAGCTATCTGTTAATGGTCCTGACTATTTGCAGATTGCTTGGATTCATGACGACGGTTCGTGTGACCGATTTCATATAGTTCGACAACGACGCAAAGACAATTATTGGAATTTCCTGCTGCGAGTGGATTAATTTGTTTGCTTTGTTTGGTTTTCGTGCAGCATTCCATGGGTTGTGTGTGGGCTAAGCTAACACACACACTTTTAAACACTGTCTTTCAGAAAATGTCAATATTTGAGAAGGAGCTGACATGCCCTATCAATCACGCCAGTCAATGTGCATCGCTTCGGTCTCGCTCTGACCCTGTCTCTTCATTTTGTCGTGTCTCTTTGTCCTCCGGCTCCATCACAAGGCCTGACGAGCCTGCGCCCCATAAACGAGGCGTCGTTGGCCCTCGGTTACCTGTCCGGCAGGTGGTGGCAGTTGTCTGTCAGACGGTCAGTTCTTATGAGGGTCAAGAGCTGACACACGTGACGAGGCAGGACCGTTGCAGGACGAGGAGGTGGTGGTGGTGGGGTCTTTATCAACAGCAGCCACGGCGTCATGGCAGCAATGGCAGGATGAGGGCTCAGTCCAAGCTGAGGAGGTAATCCGAGCCTCGCGGATCCCCGGGACCTTGACTGCCTATTGACACACATCAGAGCATGGAGGCAAAACAAATTAGCATCAGTCAATATTCTGTCGCTCCTCCTGCAACCTGACACAGCCTCCCAGAGCGGCCATGTTTACCCTCCACCTGCTGTCAAAACAGCTGAGAGCATCAGGATGAGGAATGCCTCTGTGAGCTTCAACAGGAAGTTGCAGCCTTTACAATAGAGTTTAATTCATTTTTAAAATATATAAAATATGCTGCTTGTTTTCACTGAAGGCCACGGTGATGATGTTTTTTTTGCTAATGTCTATTATCAAAATACCTCCAGTAGTGAGATTTTAATGAAACTCTCTGAACGTAATCACAGAATTGGTTTATCTGCAATGTTTTTATGTCTATTTTTTTTGTACTTCATTGTGTGGGTTGCCTGTTGTTTGTTTGTTTGTTTGTTTGTACAGCACTTTGGTTGGCCGTGTTGCTGTTTTAAGTGCTCTATAAATAAAATGGCATGGTATGGTAGCACCATACCGTATGGTACTTAAAAAAATACTGTTTGGAATCAACTCCATTCAAGATGTCTGCCACAGCTAAACAAATGACTATAAGTCTGACAATTTAGAAAAGTGGTGACTTTTGTAGTAGCTGAGGCTCACACATTAAGTTCTAACTGATCACAAAAGATCTATTTTTGAAATTGTGCTATTGGAGTCAAATTTGCCTGTCTGTTAGCAAAATATGCCACAAACCACTATTTTAACGAAACGCCCAGAAAACAATCACTGAATGCACATCTATAACTGATTAACATTTGGATTCAACCCAGTTCAGGATAAATAAATTCAACCTTTATTTATTCAGGTTAATCCCATTGAGCCTCGGGGACTCATTTACAAGAGAGACCAGATTTTTAACAAAGAGTGATGACAAAAACGACAACAATAGACAATATATACCGGTATACAAATTTAATTTATTTTTAACTAGCCTTCCTATAAAAGCTATAGTTCAGCTAATTTTACAGATATTAGGTGAACATATCATGTGATAGCTGAGCATCATCAAAACATAGAGCGCATGGTGCAATATTTTGCCTAACACTTTGGTATTCACAGTTGGAGTTAAAGTTGTCTGTCTGTTAGCAAAATTTCCCATGACTCACTGCACGGATTTTAATGAAACTCTCAGAGGGCAGTCAACTTCTGGCCTCAACCCAGTTCAAGATGGTGTAACAGACCCAGGATCTGATCTTGTTAAACAGATTAAATGTTCCTCTAAAATGATGAGACACACTCTTAGCCAAGTGAAAAAAAATCCCACAAGTCTGAAAAAAATTATAGAGCTCAGTTTGGTGTGGTAGTAACTGAGGGTCATCCTAAACGCGCAGTTCAAGAGCTAACAGATCGCACGAGATCTCACGAGACTCTGGCTTGAAATCCCGTGGGCGACATGCATTCCTTTAAAAAAAAAGTGCTTGGCCTTTATTTTATTTTGCGGCTCTTACAAGATCTCATAAGACGAAAACAAAATTAATACGTGTTATTTTAAATATGATTTGTATGAGTCCAACAAAATAAGCCTGCTGCGTTTTTTTTTTTTTACATTTAATTTGCAAGTGAAAAAAAAAAACAATAAAAAAAACAAAAAAAACAGATTGCTTACTTTTATTTTTTTTTCTCCTCTTCTTCCACTTTTCTCCCTTTTTTTCTCCCCTCCGCAGCCTCCTCCCGCTCCCCCCTCCCTCTGCTGAAAGCCATTACAGAAATACAATTTCTAATACCTCCGCACAGGTCTTCGATCGACTGCAAACAAATTTATATTCAGGCGGTAAACAGAAAGCTGCAGAGATTTATTTATTGAGTGCGGAGGAGAGAAACAAGGCAGCGCGTGAACCCTGAGTAACCTCCGAGCTGACATCAAGATGGATCCGTGCACCATGCAAATGCACGGAGAGATGGGATATATTGCACTCAGTCATTCAGCACATCGCTGCCTGCAGAATCCCATTACCTCCCACAGCTGGGACCATATTTCTGGCTTGTACCGATGGAGTTAGAACTTGTTCATTACGCTGAATTATTTTCTAATTACTACAAACTTAAAAGACACAGAAAAATTATTGAGATTAAACGAACCGAACTGTTTGAGGTTCAGGTTTAGGCCATAATTAAATGTTACAGGATTATTATTATTATTACTGTATTATTATTATTATTTTTTTTTACTATTATTATTATTATTACTACTACTATTATTATTATTATTATTATTATTATTATTATTATCAAGATGAAGAATAAACTTTAAAATGTTTTATTCAGTGTTTTCTTATTATTATTTTAGCTTGTAGTGCAAAGACGAAAACAAATTGCTTAAAAATGCGGCCAAATGTGCGTTTTATTATTATTGTTTATTAATTGATTAACAATCGATAATGGTTCAAATTATTTCCGTATTTTATTGCTGTCGTTCCTGATTTCAGTTGCTTGGAGAAGCATCTGGTTATTTTGGATTTAATGAGTAAAGAAATGGGACGTTTATTAATTCAAATGGTTTGCAGCTTCGTGAATGTAGGTCAGACTTGTGCTGCTCCGTGGAGCTCCTTCGTGTTGTCACTTTAGTTTTGGACGTGAAAAATAAATAAATAAATAAATAAATAAATAAATAAATAAACAAACAAACAAATAAATAAATAAATAAATAAATAACCTGAGCTGAAGACATTTATGTTAGCCTCAAGTGAAAGTGGTTTAACTTCATTGGCTGCACATAAAACTGACAAACATAAAATACATTTTAATAGACCCACGTGTGGAGTAACACCTGAACACTGCAGGGAGCTTTTTTTTATTTATTGTTGAACACATTTTACAGCCAGGCACCGGAGCTCGACCTCTGAACCCATTCAAAGTGTGCCTGTCACGTGACCCGAACCCTCTACTGATCGTGGCCTCGGGTTTTTTTTCCACGAAGCTGCTGCAAATTTACATAATCCATTAACAACATCAGCGCGGGCCTGTATTATGGTAATTTAGTCTTGAAAAGAATTATTTAAAGTTTTTATTGTTGCCATGAGAAGAAAAAAAAAAAATTCAGGGCAAACTTGAGTCTGATGACGTCACGGCCTACCTGTCTGAACAGGTGAGAGGCCCACTTAGGTAAGTAAGTGTGCGCTTTTTATTTATTTTTTTGTCTGTTTGCTCGTCTCAGTCCTTGTTGTGATGACAGAGATGTCCAGCTATTGGTCCAGACCTGGAGGGCACGTCATCTCCATCCATCAGGGGGACGCGGCTGCAGCGTGTCCTTGAGGAACGCCGTCCGGCCGCCTGACCATGCGTTCTCCTCACGAGAGGCCGGGCATAAAGTGCACTCCCGTCCAATGATTATGCAGGGTCGCGGTGGTGGTGGTGGTGGGGGGGAAAGGTGAAAATGACTTCCTATCATGAGTTAACGGCCGAGGAGGAGAGCAGCCTCCTGCTCGCTGACTCCTGCAGAGAGGAGGAGGAGGTCAGAAACCTGAACCTGCTGCGCGCTGTGGACACCCATCCTGAAGAGGAGGACACACTCAAAGTGGACGCTGCCTGGGGATTTTATTCAAAGTGTGTGACTCTGTGCAGTCCTCCTCTTCCTCCTCCTCCTCCTCCATCGCAGTGGGAGCCTCTCGGGGGCTTCTTCTCCTGCGCTCCGGCCTCGTCCCGCGTCCCCTGGCGGCGCAGGGCGCGCGGCTCTCCAACACGCGGGGACTCAAACAACAACACGAGGGAGTCCCAGCATTCCTGTGTGAAGCCACGTGGAGACCCCCTGAACCCCAAGAGTCACCTGAACCCGGACTGCGAGGGACAGGGTGGGAGGAAGACAACTTTCGAGTGGATGAGAGTGAAAAGGAGTCAGCATCTTGCGGGTAAGTTTTGTTCTTTTTATTTATTACTATTTTATTTTCGGATAATTTAATAAACCCGGATAGAAAAATCACCAAACATATATATATATATATATTTTAAAAATCCTAAATTCAACGTTAAAGTTGTAGTAACTTTCTACTCATGAAGTTTGTTTGAAGTTTTCCACTCTGACGTGCTTTGTGCGTCACGAGGAATGTTTTATAAAGGAGAACTTGGATACAAATAGTTTAAACACATAACTGTTTCACCATTGGCACATTTGCATATATGCACATTACCAGTTACTGCATTTCCATGTCGTGTTATTCGACCTTTTTGCTCCACCTGTTCCAAGCCACATAGTGGGGGAGGAGGGGGGAGGTTGTGAGAAAAGGCCTGCTCAGCCTCGGCACATCCAACCCACGAGGAGAGATCAATTATTTACCTTTGCTCTCACTAACCAGTCTTTGAATAATGCAGCAGACTGGCTGTCCACACTCACAGGAAGTTGAGTAAAACTTAAGCCCGACTGCTCCCCAGGTATCGATTAGTTGTCTGTTTGTAATGAAACCCCTTGTGTATTGATTTCAGTTTGAAGCACCTTTACATGTGTCCACCTTTTTAACATAATTGCTGTCACAGATCATCATTTCACTGACTGATGAGTTCTGGGCAGAGCGCCTGCAGAAGAATACAAATCGCAGGCTTAAAAAAAAAAAAAAAAATCAAATAGACTGCTAATGTGGAAAAATGCCCGTCAGTCTTCCATTTTATAAAAGCTGAAGTGTCTCATCTGTCTTTCTCATCATCAAAAATTGTGTGGGTTTTGCATCTTTTTTTGTTTGTTGTTGTTTTACATCAGTGGTGGTCTGTGAGCCAATGTAACTTCTGGGATAAAAAGGCTCATATGCAAGATGTGCAGGAAAAAAAAAATCAACTGCTCTGAGCAGATTTGATTTATCAAATCAAATTGTTCCTTTTATAAGTTGTTTGCATGCCCCCAGATTCCCATGAAAAGAAAATAACAAAACACAACTAATCTGAATTCACATTCATCCTCACGCGTAAACATTTGTGTACGCCTTTATTATCGAGAATGTGACACGAACGTCGTTGATTTGTCAGGCAAATAAGAAAACGGAGTGTTTGTGTTCGTACACGTTAACACGTTTGATTGATGGTTAAAACCTTGACGCTGCAGAGTGAAAGAATGTTGCAGCCACACCTTTGTTTGCTCTGAAAGTCACTTTACCCGTCAGTGGCATTAGCCGCTCATCTGAGCCAAATCCGTGCACTTGAAATTTGCTCCCGCCCGCCCACATGAAACGAGGCTCTTCCTCGCTGCTTTGTTGTTGTCTCTCTGTAACCTCTTTCTGCATCTCGGAAGGAGATCGTTCGTAGGAGTAGCTCGTTAGCGCCACATGTGTAACTAGTAAAAGAATCATTAGTGGAAGTGCGCTTTTCCTCTTGAGGTATTGGTTTTGGCACAAAACAAAAGTCCATGCATACGTTCTTTTCATGCAGAAAGGCCTTCATAGACCTGCTGTAACCTGATCTCCCAGCTCAGTGTATATACTCCCTGTGCGTCGTTCTTCAATTATGCTTTGACAGCACCTGAATTACTGTGGGCTGGATGCCCAGATGACTGAGGCAATGTGTATTGATCTATCCCTTCTCTTCTTCCCTCTCCTCGGCTTGGAAGGTCCTTCTATTCTCTCCGCTAGCTGGCTATTTTTAAGCATGCAAGTCATTCTTCAAATATTTAGTTTGATTCTTTTATGCCCTCTGGCTGGCATCAATTCTATTATCTTTGCGGCCATTAATCAGAGCGTGCATGTGATTTGCTTTCCCGAAAGCTGAGGCTCTTAATTACGCACAGCTTCTGTGCTTTGGTCCCTCGTATCCACTTCCTACTAAATGCCTGGGCTTAGTTACCTTCACATTAATATTTTTTAAGACACAGATGTTGACATTTATCCTATAACTGACCTTTCCATCTGCTATGCTTTTCCCTCCAAGTGGCTGGAGGCCTGTTAACCTTCCTCTCAATGAATTGGAGCAATAGCTCCACACCTGGATCCATTATGCAGCAGCAGCAGCAGCACATTTTCTCACAGGCAAACGACAAGCCACAATGTCAGCAATGAAAAATCAAGATATAGCTGCAGTCCCTGTCATTCATTGCACATAAGTAGCACAGATGATACTTTAATGTGTAACCCAGAAACCTCAAAGGATAAAAATGGGAGACATTTGTCATTATGCAGTGTTTTGAGAGGATTTGTAAACTGTTAAACTGTCATTGGCATAGAAAGACCCAAAGGCAAATAATAAATGGTTCGGATGAACACAGTTAATGGACTGTTAATGCTAAAAAGTTGTTGTGAATCCCCAAACATTTCCTGGACTATCAGTGTAGCACTAGATGCAACACTGTACAGCTATGAAATAAATGAGAAATTAAAGACGTGTCTAAAACGTAGCAGTTTTGGATGACTTTATTTGCATTGCTTCAGAGTGTACACACGTGTTCCTGCTTTTGTGTCCAGATAACAATCAGCAATGATTGATCAATCTGTTTTACAACTCCATTGAGCTTGTGCAATGTGCCCCACAGGCTCGTGCTAAAGTTGACTTTTCTCTAAAATACATCTTTGTAACACAGACAGAAATATGGCTCCGGAGTGAAAACAAACTGGCTTTGGGCCAGCTGCTACAAGTCAGGTTTAATAACTGTTGAATGTTTGGATACATGTAACAATTAAACCTTTGATTTAATAAACCTACGCCCCAATCCACCAACAGCAGAGCTTAATTATAACTCCAATATTCAGAAAACAACTGGAGTTACTCAAATCCTCTAATTAGAAGTGCTCAAACTATATTTTAGTTGAAATACCATATTTTTCCGACTATAGATCGCACCGGAATATAGGTCGTTTTGTCCAATTATTGCCAAAAAATTGGAAAAATCCATAAACGTGTCGCACCTTAATATAGATAAATATGGACGAGTGTTTAGCTCTGTTGCAAATGTCTGCCTGCAGGAGCGCACAGCAAGGCTTTTAAGAAGATTAACACGGTAAAAACAATTATTTGTTTGCTAAAAATTATAGCTGACATTATAGCACAAGGGTTCCTGAGCTTAACCGTTCCTTAATAAAATCACGAAATGGTCAAATCTGCTGGATTAAATAAATATTAAATATACACGGCAATAAAACGGAAGCTAACATGAGACGAGTCCATCTCTAAGGCCCTGTACACACGTAGCCTGGTGTTTGAAAAACGAATATCTGCGCAAAAAAAAATCTCTGTACATACATGTTCGGATATTTAAAAAGTTCCTCTACATGTGCCCGTTTATTTTCACCACAGAGCGTTGTAATGAATATGCCGAACCCATAGGTGGCAGTATAGTGCAGTCACAACACTTCAACCCAGCCACAACTTCCTGTTATTATTATTATTTTTCATTCGTTTGTGTTGACAGACCGCGAGGTTGAACTACTATTAAATACCGTGTTGGAGTACAAAGTTAATAAAACGCAGGAAAATGTCGACTGGGAATCATGTCCGACTGGGAATCATGTCAGAGCAGGTATGTTGACATTTTAGCGCTTTTTTTCCGCCGAGCATTATGTGACGTCAGCGCCGCTCCAGCTGGAGCAGAAACCTCCGGTTCTGAAAGTCCACACGCAGACTCGAAAGCGGAGAATTCTCAAATCTCCACTTTGGTCGGAGTTTTTTTTATTATTCGTTTATAGTTACATCAACCGGAGTTCACGTGTGTATGAAAGGCCAAACCGCATGATAAACTGTTCGGTTTTACTGATATCCGGCTACGTGTGTACAGGGCCTAAAACAACGAATACAAAATCGAATTTTATCTCAAATGTCTCATACAGGTCAACAGTTTGTAAATGAAACCCATATAATTACACTCTGTAAGCTGAAAAAATATCAGCCGAATGGTTTATTAGCTATTTGCTAAGATATACACGGAAATAAAACGGAAGCTAACACGAGACAAGTCCGTCTCTAAAACGACAACTAAAAAATCGAATTTTATCTCAAATGTCTCATACAGGTCAACAGTTTGTAAATGAAACCCATATAATTACACTCTGTAAGCTGAAAAAATATCCGCCGAATGGTTTATGAATTATCTAAATAGTATCTACGGTAGCTAACCGCTAACAACGATGCTAAAAATATTGATTTTTTTTAGCTCAAACATCTCATAAAGCTAGTCAGTTGTAAATGTCCATACAGTGATTACATTCTGTAAGTTTGCTAAAAAATCTGTCCTTTGGTTCTTGACTTATCTTGATAACAAACACAGCAAACAGAAGTTACCTCCCGAGCAGGAGGCCGGGCAGCGACAGAGTCAGTCCGAGCAGAGGAGGCTTTTTTCGGACACATGAGCTGGAAAAAGTCGGTGGATTCTCTGGAAGTGTCCCCTAGCGGACAAAAGTGGTACTGCACCATTTTTTGCCTAAATGAAAAACGGTCATATCTGAGACAAAAATTGGTCTATATGGGAAAAAAATCCATGAACAGGTCTCACCTCTCTATAGGTCGCAGGGCATGCAAATTAGGCAAAAAACCGTGACCTATAGTACGGAAAATACGGTAACCGTTTTTTGGTATTATTTTTATTTTGATGTCATAAACCATCAATCCATTATCTTTAACCGCTTCTTTCTTTTCGGGTCACGGGTGTTACTAGTGTCCATGTCCAGCAGTCACTGTGCGAGAGGCAAGGGGCATCCTGGGGGACATATAGAGACAAACGAGACAAACAACCATCTCATTCACACCTAGAGACAATTTAGAGTTTCCAATCAGACATGTTTTTCATCCGTGGAAGGAAACCGGAGAATGCCAACACATGCACGGAGAGAACATGCAAACTTCACCCAGCAAGGCCCCCGGGCCTGAATTCAATCTCGTGACTTTCTCACGGAGAGGCAACAGCTTACCTACTGAGCCACCGTGCAGCATGACTTAAAATACATTTGTTGTATAAATTTCTTTGATCTGACTTTAATCAAATACTGATGTAAAACTGGAAACCATCTTTTATTATGAAGATGTCTAATAAATCAATAAATTTGAGCAAACGTCCATCCATTATCTTTTACCCACTTTTTCCATTTTTGGGTCACAGGGGTCGCCGGTGCCCATGTCCAGCAATCAATGTGCGAGGGGCGGAGGACACCCTGGACAGGTCGCAAGTCCATCACAGAGACACCTAGAGACAAACAACCGTTCAGTCTCTCACTCACACCTAGGGACAATTTAGAGTTACCAGTCAGCCTAACATACATGTTTTTGATCTGTGGGAGGAAACTGGAGTACCCGGAGAAAACCCACACATGCACGGAGAGAACATGCAAACTCCAGAGGTCCCTGGACCGGGATTTGAACCAGGGACTTGCTCGCTGAGAGGCAGCAGCTAACAGTTGTGCCACCGTGCTGCCCGCCATTTGAGCAAACAGTTTTAATATTTTTTGTAAAATGACTTTAGGCTGATTATAGGAACTCACCCCCCCCCCTCCCCCCAAAAAAATAAATTATTAATTAATTAATTAATTAATTAATAAAAATAAATAAAAAAGAGCTCATTTTTGAATTCACAGGCGAGCATAACAGTTAGAGCTGGTAGTTGCAGGATCACCTCCCAGTATTTCTGGGTGGAGTTTGCATGTTCTCTCCGTGCATGTGTGGGTTTTCTCTGGTTTCCTCCCACAGACAAAAAAAAAAAATGCATGTTAGACTGCTCTAAATTGACCCTAGGTGCAGGGGTGTCAAAGTCAAATACATGGAGGGCCAAAAAAAACAAATTTGCTACAAGCCAAGGGCCGGACATGGTTCAATGTTTATTATAAGAGGGTGATGTAATAATTTTTTTTCTTCTTTCTGCACTCTTTTCATTCAATGTTTTCTTTATGATGAATTTGTTTTATTTTGTCTCTTTTAAATGAATGAATAAATGAATTAAATAAAATATTAAATAGCTTTACATCTGCTAAGTTCTTGGCATAAATCAACACAGACATGTTCCTGCTTTTAGTATTTTACATTGTTTTATAATGTAGCTGTTTATGTTTCGTTTTGTTTTTTAATCAGTTTTCTTTTTTTAATACAGTTTTCTTATGATTTTTAATTAATATGCTTTTTATGATTGTTTACTGTTGGCTGCAAGTATCAAGCTGTGAAATCCTTCATTTTCTACAGCTGATAGCTGTTGGTCATTAATTATGATGAAGTTTAGAAACTTCTCGGTGAACATTTGAGCTCCGTGGCTTCAGCGGTGTGTTTTACTTGTTCAATACGGGGCGGGTGCTCTGATTTTGGTCAGCCTCTCTCAGCCTGTCCCTCCTACGAGACGGTCAGACAGCGGGTCGGACTGGAAGCAGCTGGCCCCGGTCAGTCTCCCTGTTTTGGTTCATGTGAGAGTGGCGTCCCGCTGAAGCCCCAGAGCTCGAATGTCCAACATAAAACTAACTTGAACGCAGTCTAATGTGGCGCTATGGCTCTGCAGACATTGCACGTTGCTGTCTTGTGGTGTTTAGTGTAAAAGACTTCCACACAGCGGACATGTTACAATGAAAAAAGTTGGCTAGCTGTTAGCTAAAGTGCTACTCACTCAGTCTGCACGCTGTAGCTGGCTGCAAACTATGGAATGGATTTCCTGAATGTGACGTGAGGCGGGTCTTATTACTCTGGATTCATGAGACACAACTCCGGATCGGATCGGCCCCACCCCTACTACCGTTGCATTGTGGGGAATGTAGTGTTGGTGCGTGCAAAACACCAGCGGGTGGCTGTGGCCTGTGGGCCATATCTAATAGTAATTAAATATCATCCAGGAGACCATAAATAATTGATTCGTGGGCCGGATCTGGCCCGCGGACCTTGACTTTGACATATGTGCTAGGTGTGGTTTTCCGTCTCCTTTGTCTCTATGGCCCCGATGGATTTGTTATTTGTCCAAATGTCCCCCACTCTTTCACAGTAACTGCTGGGGATGGACACCAGCTCCCAGTGAACTGGACAAAAGAAACACGTAAAGAAAATGGATGAAACAAATGAAAACAAAATCAAAACTGAGGGTGTCTCAACTTGAACATAGGGGGTTATGCAAAAAGAGGAAAAATAAGTTAAATCTAAATTGTAGTATTTTGGCAAAGAAGAAGTGTTTAAGTTAAAGTTACTGAATTTATGTACAGGTAAATGAAACAACTATAGGTGAAGATACTAAAAAAGATGAGTCAGGTCCTTTGGATGGGTTCGAAAAACAAAAAAATTTGAAGAAACGTTTCGTCTTTCATCCAAAAGACGTCTTCAGTCTTCTTCGGTCTTCGGTCTTGTTTGTTTTTATGACCCTGTCCAGAGGACCGGACTTATCTTTTTTTGTTTTTTCTATACTGTACCTGGATTATTGAGCATGCATCAGGATAGGTGAACATACATTTTTCTCTCTTTTCACACAAATAGGTTATGGGATTTGAGTTGCTTGTACTTATGTAAAAGTTTATGTGTATTCATTAAAGACTCATAAGGCTGCTCTTTAATGTACCATTTAATACCATATTATTTTACATTATTAGTGTTGTAGTGTATATCTTAGATCCTTTTACTGTTTTTTATACTATATTTTTGCTATTTTGGGTGTAACATATGGGATACACAATTTCATTCTACCTCATGTACCACATTACGAATGACAATAAAGAACCTTGAACTTTATTATATATATATATATATATATATACACGTGTGTGTGTGTGTGTGTGTGTGTACTTGTTTTTTGCGTTTGTTTTAATTTGGGGCTAATGTTATTCTTCTATAAACATGTAGGCCTATATTTTTAATATTTTCAAGAATCTAGTGGTATTATTGAATTTTTGAAGATATATTTTTATTATTATTAGTTTTGCTGATGTCTGTCTTCTTGCTCTCTCTCCTCAGCCAGGATACATGACGTGACCTCTGACTTCAGCCTTGTCCCCTCAGATCTCGGGGACCTCCACCTCTGCTCAGACCGCCATCAACACGCCGGGCCCCCCAGAACCAGCTACAGCACCAAGCAGCTGACCGAGCTGGAGAAGGAGTTCCACTTCAACAAGTACCTAACTCGGGACAGGCGGGTGGAGGTCGCCCACGCTCTGCAGCTCAGCGAGACGCAGGTGAAAGTCTGGTTCCAGAACAGACGCATGAAGCAGAAGAAGCTGCAGAGGGACGGGCTGCTCTCTGGTCCTCTGGACACCCCCGGGGCCTCTGGGCACCCCCGGGGCCTCTGGGCACCTGAGCTCCTGAGCTGCACCGAAGCGTAAAGCCAGCCGTGGCGCAGAGGCTGCCTGCAGATGTTTGGATTCATCTTTGCATTGGTCTCAATCAGGCATTACCTTTATTTGTTTACCACCATGGATGCTACTCCCGGGATGCGCCATGGCAGCTTTTCTCTACAGGAGCGGCTCAGAACCATTTGTCTTTCTCCCCGGCCTCAGACTGCCGCTCTAATTTGAATATTAAAATGTGTCATGTCATTGCGCTGCAGCCTTCACAATGTAAACGAAGAAACAAACTTATCTAATTGACCATAAAATCCCTGAAAGGTTATTTGGTTATTTCGGACCATTTATCAGGAACTCGTTGTTGAATATTTAATCCAGTGGAAATGTTTAAATGACGCAAATTCTATTATTTATTAAAGGTTTGGTGTGTTTTTTGTCATAGACAGAAGATGAGTTAGATCATTTTTCTGCCTTTTCAGCATCAAAATATTGCACAAAATTGAATTACTAAAAATAAAATAAATGTTATTTTTTTTTTGGTCTACTTTGCTGTTGTATGCTTTTCTGAATATTTCTGTTCATTTTAATTTTGAGAGATTTACGTATCAGCGTATTGATCCGTCCGTGGTGATCCATCCTTCGGAGGCAGAGATCTGGGCGCATTTGAGCGCATCTGTAACTGCGTGTTTAAGGAACTGAGAAACATCCCGATCGGGATTTGTTTCACGGGTTTTATGACCTCCTTATGAATGCATTAATAAAAAAAAAAGATAATTTGGCTCCCTTATAACTCGTGCAGGAGAACAGACAATAAAAAATTGATGTCTGTGATGTTCGTCCAATAAACTGCGTGTCCCCTGCAGTTCCAGCAGCTGCATACATCCTCCCTGATCTCGTTTCCTGTAAAGTAAATGATTGTAAACACGTTCCTGATGCAACAATGTGTTTGTTTTAATGGCTCCTCCATCATCCATTAATTATTTTTTAAGGCTATATTTGGGATTATTTCAATGGCATTAAGAGTTTTTCTCTCTTAAATAAAAAAATGATCCAGACCCTTCAAAGAAGAAAAGTAAATAAAGTTTTTTCAAGCCTTTAGCCAGCCTCCAAAGAGAGGATTCTGATAATACTTAGATTCAGCTCTTGAGTGGACAAGGCCAAGCTAATATATGCAGTTACACCCGAGTTCAACTCTCACCTCCTGACCCTTGTCGTGCCTCAGGACAACGCTGACCGGGTCAGTGGCTCCACAGAGAAAGAAGCTCCATTAATTCAGGCGACCTCAAAGTCTGAGATTTTTCTTTCTGTCTCCCTCTTTTTCACCAAACAACTCCCAGCTCTTTTGTTCTGGTGTGTTGCTCTCCCTGTCCACACAACAATATTTCATCCAGCTGAAAAGCACAAAGACCATATGATAATTGTTCGTATATGATTCCATAGCAGGACGGAAAATCAGGTTTCTTTTTGTTGCTGCGCCAAGAGTTAATGTTTTTTTTTTTTACTTATCTTATCTTTTAATAAGCCAAAAATTGTGAGTATGGTTCACTTTTGTAAACCGAATGAAATAGTCTTATATGCAGCAGAAAAACTAGATTATTTGAAATGCAATGTTGAACATAACTTGAATTTAAATATATTTCAGCGTCGGAGTCGGCAAAGATGAGCAAAACTCTCATTTGATGCTCTCTGCTTAAATGTTTGACTTAATACATTTAAAGAATAAACATGAATCTATAAATGTTTTGGCAATAATCAATAAGAAAGGAACAACCTAAAAGACAGAAGTTGAGATGAAGAGAGGAAGAAAAAATAAAATAATTAATTGGAACGACATTCAAGGAAGGTTTCACTTAATTTATAACAAATTTGCATTTAGGTAAAACACACAGGACTGGCTTTTCTAAGCAAAACAGGACTAAGTGGAAATTTTAACAAAACCCACTAAATTGTGTGTTTGTTGTGAAGGTCACAAGGAGCACAGCGATCAAGAAGATGAATCATGTTGATGATTTAATGCATGTAATCATATGTATATATTTGATTTGTCCAGTGTCTGTACTCAAAACACTTCTATTGTCTAAATTGTTCTTTTTTTTTTTGTCACAAGGCAAAGCGTGCTGAACAGATGCCTGAACTTAAATTTTTTTAATTCACACCTACTTGATAATAGTTTTACTAGAACTACACAACGTAAAACTTCTCAAAGTGAGGGGGGAAGTCACACCTCGAGGTGAGAGTGAAAAGATGAGCTGATTTATTTGGGGGGAACCGTCGCTCTAATTTCTTTCTGTGGCAGCTTCAGCCTTTGAGTGTCAATTGATGGGAGCAGATTTGCATTGTTGGCTCCAACCTGACATTTACTTCAAAAGCACAAGTCTGATGAATTTCTGCTCTTCTGTGGTTCCGTCCCAAAGATGTTCGACGCTGACAGCCGTGCTGAACATATGGACATGGACTTGCAAAACAAAGCCACACACACCAAAAAAAAAGTAAGGATCAGACAAAAACAGAATAAGTCAGGATAAAAGTGACGCTGGAGCAGGTTTTACATTAACAACTTTACTTTTCCTTGTTGCCTTTTCTTTAAAGCAATACTTTCTCGTGATGAAATCTCCAGAAATATATTTGTTCACCTCATTTTAATCAACAACGAGCACACGGTTAATTAAACGATTATCATTAGAAAATATGAAGCTGCTCCTGCATCGTCTCGCTTTGATGAAACTCTCCCGAACACACAACTGAGACATCAAAGTAGAGCTAGTGATGTATTAGCTTGTGATAAATGAAGCTATTGACAGCATACATTTCTTTCTGTATCCTGTTGCAAGTTGGCTGATGTGGGCATCTGGAATAATTCTCCAGAGTGCTGCGTGGCATGAGCAATGAGCCAACACGTGCCTTATACAGGATGTCGTCCAGAACATTTTAAATGAACACATATAAGGTTCTGAGCTCTTTTTAATTAATCCAAAGTTGACCTAAAATTAACTTAATGCATAATATGCATGTAATCTCCTCACCGGAGCTCAGGGGAATAAAATCAATTGATCACTTGAAGCCGTTTCTAACTTAATGAGAAACACTTGCAGATAGCTCGCTTGTTGTTCCAACCATAGATCATTTGAATACTCTCCTCCTTTTTTTTTTTTTTTGTAGGTTTTTTTTTTTCTGCTTGTCTGATTTTACTGTTTTTCTTCATTTGCAAGGACTTTCATGCACTAGTAGTCTTTTTGATCGGTCTCTTGCACACATTTGACTGGCAAACAACTTGTGCATCAAGAAAGTTGAAGTGAAGTGCACCTGTCTGTGTGAGTGGACGCTCTGTGTACAATTACACAAATATATGTTTTGTTTCCGAGGTGCTGCTAATAAAGCGCTCAATGGGGATACAAAACACTTATTTGAATAATTGTGCATACACACACACAGATGCATGCGCACAAAGCCCATACGTAACACATTCTGGCAGAGCTGCGTTCAACAACGTGCACGCCGGTCCAGTCTTTGCCTCCACTCCAGGGAGCAGATGTTTGGGGACAGCTTACAGCCTCAGCGAATTTCTGTGTACACAGCAAACAGCAGCACTCAGCACTTCTGGCTGCAAAGGGAAATTTGCTCTCGTGGGGAGGGGAGGGATGGGGAGGGATGCTGGGGTGGGGCCTTTGAGTCAGAGGAAGGTGTCATGAGGATGGGAGAGGGGGAATAGAGTGAGGAGGAGGGTGCAAACAGAGGTGAAATTGTGTCAAGGTTGTAAGTGTCTCACGTTGGAAGGAAATCTGCATTTCCTGAGAGCTCGGATGCTGTTTGTGACACGACAGAGCACATTACGACGCTCCAGGAAGCTCAAACGTATAGACATGTTACATATCTGTGTCTACATGACCTCTGCTGTGGAGCTTTGTCTTCTCGCTTGTTTGAATTGACCTTTTGAAATGTTGCAGACAAACATAATGCGGATGAAAAACAAAAAAAAACAAAAAACATAATGCACTAAGCCTCTGTCTTAGATTGCTGATGTTGCAGCTAAAATACCAAAACTGGGCAACAGCTTAATGGCATTGTCCGTGTTACTCTTTAATTGTGCACACTGTACAGAAAAAATGACAATCATTCCGTACACAACCATCCATCTTTTGTGTTCACGGTGCAGCTTTTGCACATTAGCTTGACAATATGCTTCACACAGAGCTATGCAAATATGGCTGAAACATGCACATACGGTCTTATTTCCTACATGTGTGCAAGAACTCACATTTTGACCCCTCATCAGTGTGTTGCGAGCCCTAAACAAACTGGCATAAATGAGCCCTGCGATGCTTATTTGTCTGAAAGAAGGCAACCCCCTACTCTTCTGCCCCTGGGGGTGAGGTTGCCATGGTGACAGATTCACAGGCATATGGAGGGAAAAGGAGAAGGGGAGCTGCTCTGAAGGGGCGGGGCTAAAGAGGTGAGCTGGGGATGCAGAGGAGAGTGGTACCTGTGTGAGGACGCCAGTGGATTTTTCAGATGCAACTTTTTTGTTTTGTCAGTCACTCATACACCCCTGAGAGTCGGTGAGGTAACAGTTTGTGAACTTTTCTCATGGAGCAACAATCTCAATTGCATTTTATGAGGAAAATAATTATTTTCGGACAGGCTTCACAGCTCAAAAATCACAAGTATGTTAGATGAAACATTTAATTGATTCATATGTTGGTACAGGTAGTGCTCGACTTAGGACGGTCTCGAGTTACGACGTTTCGTGGTTACGACACGCATCTCTATAAAAAAAAATATATATATATATATACAGGTAGTCCTCGGGTTATGACGTTTCGGGGTTACGTCACGCATCTTATAAAAAAATTATTTAAAAAAAATATTTTGAAAAGCCAGTTGTACTTCCTGATTGACGGTAGAAGTAGCAGTAGCTTGACGCAGCAGAAAAACACAGAGAGCGACCCGCTCTGGACCGAGTTTCACGGCACAAACAGCAAAGCAGTGGAGGTGGAGACCTTACTGGACAGAGGTTGACGGCGGTTTTACAACGGAATACGGAAGTTTGACCAAGCTGACGGCAGTTTTACGTCGTAAACAAAAGGTGCACGGAGGTGGAGACGGCAGAAACAGCAAGCTGGACCGGAGGTGCAATGAACTAACATGCTAACCCCGGCTTTACACTGCACGCGGCTCCGCCCCGCTCCGGTCCGCAGGTCGCAGCTGAACGAGTCCAATTCCCACTGCCTCCGCTCCGCTCAGGTCCGCCTGGATGCGCCGCTCCAAGACACGTGCGAGATCGCGCGATAAATCAAGTGATAAATAAGTAAGTCAGAACAAAACAATTCATTCGGTGGAAAGAAGGAGAACAACTGTAGAGAGACTGCTGCCTTGATCTTCTCTCGTAAATGAGCTACATGGTTTGAGCAACAGGAAGTGATGTTTACATTTCAGAATAAAATACTTTTTTATTTATTTATTTTTGTATTGCGTTATTAGGTGTAGTCATAGTCATAAATATAATAGTTTAGTCATAGAATAGTCATAATTGATAGTTTGACAGCATTTTTGTACAAATAAATCCGTATAGAGCTAGGATTAGTCCGCCCGTGGTGATTTTATTTTGTAAATACGGAAGTTGTGCTCGTTCCTTTTCCTGTTGGTGCGACGTAATCTTCAAAAGTTGACTCCGGCACAGCTCCGTCATCCGGCAGAAATAGAAAATTTTCTAATTTTGACGGACTGCCGTCCGCTCTCCGCAGCTCGCCGCCGCCGTGCGGAGCCAGTGTAAATTCTGTCATTGATTATAATGGGTGCGTATTTGCTGCGGAGGTCGGACCGGAGCGGGGCGGAGCCGTAACGCATGTGGTGTAATTCCGGGGTAACAGACCTGGCTGTAACCGCTGTGGACCGCGTGAAGCAGCAGGAAGCTTCAGAGCTCGGAGGTGCAACGAGCTAAAAGACGGAGGAAGAATTCACCAGCTTCCAGTAAGAAATTCACTCTTTTTTCCTTCATTGTGGCTCCAAATGTACTGTATGTCAAAGTCAAAAGTCAAAGTCAACTTTATTGTCAGAACTGCAATATGTACAGGACATACACAGGATTGAAATTGCGTTTCTCTCAGTCCCTCGGTGCAACAGTAACCATCTAAACACTAAACACTAAAACATTTAATAAACATAAGCATAAAATAGTAAAAGTGTAACACTGTCCTGAGTTTTTTCATAGTAGTATAAAAGTATGAAAATTTACACCAACACTGAAACACCAAACACCCCTAAAACACCAAACACCCAATGAACATAAGCATAAAATGAAATAATAAAAGTGTAATACTGTCCTGAGTTTTTTCATAGTAGTATAAAAAGTATAAAAAGTATATCTATAAAATAAACTGAAGGTTCTAGCATTGACATTTGCAAAGAGTGGCACAGCAGCATATGAGTTAATGTACACAGTATATGTATGAGGTAGTTGATGTTGGTATAGAGGCAAAGTGGCATATGCAGTAAGGCACATAAGGCACATTTGGCATCCTTAGATAAGGCTAGTCAGAGAATACTGTATATGTATCAGCAGTAGTGTAGATATAAAAGTAGTGTAAATGTAAACAGTAGTAATAAATGTAAAACAGTAGTAATAAATGTAAACCGTATTAATAAATGTAAACAGTGAATGTAAACAGTAGTATGACTATAGGCAGTAATGTAATACAAACATTAGTGCAAATATGAGAAGTAGTGCAAACTGAATGAGCACATGACCGAGAGTTTAGTGAATAACCCGTTTGATGACACAGGGTCCAGTGTTAAAAACTTTGTGTTGAGTGGTAATGTGTGAGAAAGTTTTTTGTGTTAAGGCAGTTCAAATGGGAGGGGAGGCAGAGCAGGCAGAGTGTTTAGCATTCTGACTGCCTGATGAACAGAGCTGTCTCTCAGTCTGCTGGTTCGAGCCTGGAGACTCCTCAGTCTCCTCCCTGATGGCAGCAGTCTGAAGCAGCTGTGTAGTGGGTGTGTGGGATCACCTGCCATGCAGAGGGCTTTCCGAGTGAGGCGTTTGCTGTGTAAGTCCTGCAGTGAGGGCAAGGAGGTGCCGACGATCTTCTCAGCTGCTCTCACGATGCGCTGGAGGCTCTTGCGGCATGATGCAGTACATGCACCAAACCACACAGTGATGCAGCTGGTCAGGACACTTTCTATGGCACCTCTGTAGAAGGTGCACATGATGGAGGTTGAAGCTCCAGCCCTTTTCAGCTTGCGGAGAAAGTAGAGGCGCTGGTGAGCCTTCTTGGCCAGTGCTGCAGTGTTCCTGCTCCAGGACAGGTCCTTCGAGACGTGCACTCCCAGGAACTTGGTGCTGTCCACTCTCTCCACTGCGGTGCTGTTGATGGTCAGAGGGGCATGTTGTGCATCCCTCTTCCTGAAGTCCACGACAATCTCCTTTGTCTTCTCCACGTTGAGAGTGAGATTGTTGTGTCCGCACCACAAGGCCAAGCGGCTCACCTCGTTCCTGTAGTCCGTCTCATCGTTGTTGCTGATGAGACCTACCACTGTTGTGTCGTCCGCAAACTTGATGAAGTGGTTGGAGCTGTACGATGGTGTGCAGTCGTGTGTTAGCAGGGTGAATAGAAGGGGGCTCAGCACACATCCTTGTGGGGCCCCTGTGTTCAATGTGATGGTGCTAGATGTGTTACTCCCGATCCGTACTGTCTGTGGTCTCCCGGTCAGGAAGTCTAGCAGCCAGTTACACATTGAGGTGTTCAGCCCCAGACTGTCCAGTTTATGGATGAGCTGTTGGGGGATGATGGTGTTGAATGCCGAGCTGAAGTCGATGAACAGCATTCTAACATAAGAGTCCTTCGTGTCCAGATGTGTGAGAGCTGTGTGGAGGGCAGAGGAGATGGCATCGTCGGTTGAGCGATTAGGTCGGTATGCAAATTGGAAGGGATCCAGGGAGGCAGGGAGGACAGATGTGATGCTTTTCATGACTAGCCGTTCAAAGCACTTCATCAGGATGGGGGTGAGTGCTACTGGGCGATAGTCATTGAGGCATGCGGGCGTTGCCTTCTTTGGGACAGGGATGATGGTGGTGGCTTTGAAACAGGTGGGGACGATGGCCTGGCTCAGTGAGATGTTAAAGATGTATGTGTTTTTTGATAATTATGTAGGGTACTGTGTTAGGATAGGCTAAGTGCTTGGTAACTGTACAGTACCGTACATGTACGTGTATATGGGGCGGCCAGTGTGTATGTGTTTTCCGACTTACGTCAAAATCCGTGTTACGAACGGGCGTAGGAACGTAACTCCGTCGTAACTCGGGGACTACCTGTATATATATATATATATATAT
>JBBPBX010018747.1:0-11666 GCA_038048925.1 Garcialebias charrua | reverse complement strand
TATTTGAAAAAATTATTTTGAAAAGCCGAGTTGCGGTTTTACTTCCGGTTTCTTTGACGGCAGAAACATCGGAGCTTGACGGAAGCAGTGGAAAATACAGGGGCAGACCTTAGTAAACTCTGGACCTAGGTTGACGGCGGTTTTACGTCGGAATACGGCAGATGGACCAAGCTGGTCCAACTGGTTTGGACGGACCGTGTCCGATCAGAGGTTGCTGCCGTCGGACTTTATGACCTAGAACGCTCGGTGAACTCTCTGGACGTTTCGGAGCTCCAGAGAGCAGGAGGCCGGGTTTGGATGGAGCGAGTCCGATCAGAGGTTGCTGCAGTCGGATACATGAGCTGGGAGCTGAACTGCGGTTTTACGTCATAAACGCAATAGAGAATATGCAGGATGGACGGACGGACGGAAGAAAATGGCTTCACCAGCTTCCCAGTAAGAAATTAACTATTTTTTCCCTTCATTATGGCTCCCAAATGTACGTGTGTTTTGATAATTATGTAGGGTACTGAGTTAGGATGGGCTAAGTGCTTGGTAAAATACAGTACTGTACGTATATGGTTCAGTATGTACGTATGTTCCGACTTGCCTCAAAATTTGGGTTACGACGCCGCGTAGGAACGGAACTCCGTCGTAAGTTGAGGACTACCTGTATTTTATTTGTTTGTTTTATGCAGTAATGACTGATCAGGATTAGGACATCAAGTACTTCTTCATCAAGTTTTTCTAACTCACTTATTGTCAACTTTTCAGCCAAACTGAGGACAATGAGCCGTGTTTCCATCAAGGTTTCTAGCTGCGCAATTTGAAATAGCGCAGCAGAAAAGCTTAATGGAAACGGCAAATTGCGAGGTTACTTCCTGAATTACGCTAAAAAGTTTTTACGCTCGCTTGAGGTGGTTTTTGGGATTTGAGATGCGCTAAACGACAAATGGAAACACATTTTCCGACTCATTTCTGACGTAGCGAAAATTCACGTCACGTGACGTTCAGCTGTTTCCGCTCCGGACAACATGTAACATCGCTAAAACTAGTTGGCATGACAGAATAAATACAACTCGCCCGATAGCAACACGTACCTGAAATATTCTCTCGATTTTGACGAGATGTGTGGCCGGGTTCAGTTTTCAACCGCTACTTCCTGTTTACTGTAGACATGCGCAGTGCTGACGTCTGACGTAATGACGCTGTGCGCGGCTTGGTAGAAGCGCTTCAAGCCAGTAGATGGAAACACTTCTGATCTGCATTAATTTGTATTTACATATTTGCGAGGTAGCTCAAAATACGAAATGAAAATGGATGGAAACACAGCTGATCGGGCAAAGTTGTGAGGAGAAAACAGACAAAGGAAGGATTTTTTTTATATTTTTTTAAAGAAGCGTGCTGGACTTAGGTCCTCAAGATTGAAAAACACTTTTTCTCATCAGCCTTTTTGCAAAGACCAGGTGCTCAATAAAACCTCACGCCTATGTTTCATTTTTTTATCTCCACCCCTCCCATCGCTGTCTGCTCAAACCCTCCATGCGCCTTCCATCCACCATTCAACCACCTTTCTCCTTCTCTTCCCCTCTCCCTGTGTCATCCGTCTTCTGCTCTGTCTCTGCCTGCTCTCCAACTGATATGAGAGGGTGACCCATGGGCCCTCAGGGGTCAAGTGATACAAGGTCATTGGCGGGTCATCTCTGCTGAATGGTCGACCTCAAAAAGGAACTTCTGGAAGTGGCCAATCAGGTCTTGCTCTCCTCCACCCACCCTAAGGCGGAGCCCCCCTCCCCAGCTCATCAGCCGCCTGTATCACATGACCAGTGTGAGACGTCAGAGGGAGGATGATTAATGATGCTTTTAGTACCTGTTTAGAATGAAGCTGTCCACACCACACTGTAATTACCCGCTCCCAGGCGGCAGCTGCCCAACATAATTGCTTTTTGTTTGTTGACCTGGTTTATTGAGGAGAAGATGGCTTTGGTTAGCTAGTGCCATGTACAGTATACAGAGGTGAGGCTGTATACATGTCAGGAGTTTAGGTGGCTGAGTGAACTAAAGATTTAAGGAATTTACAACAAAACAAAAAAAAAGCAAGGGTAAACACAAAAAAAGAACAAAAAACAAGGAACCTCCAACTGTACACTGCAACAGAAAGGGTTGTCACGTGAGGTTGAAACATAACGTCTCATGCAACCCTCCAGCAAAAGGTCAAATGCAGCCACAGGCTTCTTGTGCAAGGTTATGCGTTAAAGTGCACAAGTGTGTGACATGCACAAGGCGGTATGTTCTGTCAGGCACGTTTCATGTCAACATCACGAAAGCAGGAGCTCTGTGTTGCTATAGGAAAATTCAAAACAAAGTTCAGAAGGTCAGCACCAGAGATCCCCCCCCCACACCCCCCCACACCCCCCTCTTTGGCTACATGCCTAAAGCGAATATGAAAATTTCAGTACCTGTGGCTCAGCGCCACGAGGACGGTGACAATGAAACTCAGATAAACAGCCCCCCGCTTGACCTATGGAGAGCATAAATTCGCTGCCCATAAATTCTTGAGCGTTTTAGCTCTGTTTGGCGCATTCGTCGTGCCTCTCCACCAAGACTAAGAGGGGCGAGTGTCGGATATCAGTGCTTCTGTATGAGCAGCTTTCATCCTGCTCCTGGTTCTCACATAACTCAGTCCTGCAGCCTTTATCACCGCCTCATAAATAACTAGGCTATCGCCTGATAATGTCCGCTTAATGCTTAGTCAATAAAGCCCACAGTAAGAGGGGCCTTTTTTTAGCCTCTCTCCTGTACATAAATATAAAAATTGGAATAGATTGATGTGATGGGCAAGCTCCTTTTTACATTGGGACAAAAAGAGCAGAGTGTGGACCCAGGAGCTGAAGGTGGGCTGGAAGGCTGCAGGTGTTTAGACGAGATAGTGGGCCGTAATGACGGGGTTCTGAGAGAAAGGCTGAGTGGATAGCCTTGACTGATCACCTGTGAAAGACACATGCACTCGTATACACACAAACGATAGCACACAGACACACACACGGGCATAATCATTCACACACCAACACACACACTAATGCCATCATTAGTTAACCCATTGGAGTCGATGTCTGGTGCACAAAAGCTCATCCTCCCTATTTGAAGGGCATTAGATCCACAAGATGAAGAGCTAGTGATCTGCTTTTGTATCTTGTTACGTATGCAAAACCAGCCGTGTGCTGCCACCACAAAATTAAAAACACGGTTGTGAGTTTCATTGTCTTCGCAGGGGACGGTTATCGACCGTTCGCAGCCGTCGTCAGCCCATTCGATTCCTGCGCGGCACCGAGGGACCGCTGTAGTCACGGTGATGGGATCAGACTGAGCCTGGAGAGACGGAGGCTGACAGAGATGTTGCTGGGCTGAACAAGGGGTCTGATTGTGATCCATGGGTTAGTCAGTGCAGAGGCACCTGGGCTTTGAGAACAGCTGGGCCAGAGAGGCAGCAACACTGAAGGGGTTCAAACTAAGAAGGATGTCCTCATCAGTTCAGATTGACATGCACGGCGGGGTGATGTTGGCGGTGTGCTTGTTACGTGCTGAAAACTTTCTGTGGAGCAAAAGTCAGACACAAGATTGCAAAACAAAGGATGATCAAAAAGCAGGAAAAAAAAATCCTGATACCATATTTTCCCGTCTATAAGTCGAACCTTTTTGCCTAATTTGCATGCCCTGTGACTAATAAAGTGGTGAGACGTGTTTATGGATTTCCCCCCATATTTTTATACCAACTTTTGGCTCAGATATGACCGTTTTTCATTTTGGCAAAAAATTGTGCAGTACCACTTTTGTCCGCTAGGGTACACCAACCGTTTCCATCTCATGTGTCCGAAGGCAGCCTCCTCTGGTCGGACACACTCTGTCGCTGCCCGGCCTCCTGTTCTGGAGGTATGAACTACTGTTAGCTGTGTTTGTTAGCAAAATAAGTCAAGAACCACAGGACAGATTTTTATCAAACTTACAGAAAGTAATCACTGTATGGCACCCGCGTAATTTACACGGGGGTTAGGGGGGTTATAACCCCCCCAATAATTTGATCCAGTCAATATAACCCCCCCAATAAAATGACATCATTTCAAGCTCCCGGATTAACTGGAGGTGCGCGCGGAGGAGCGCGTTTCAGCAGGTGAGACTGCTCTCTGCGTAAAAGCTGCCGTTCGGTCCTCCAGCCTCCCCCTCCTCCTCCCCCCTCCAGCAGCAGCAGTTGTTTTGCTCTTAAAGAGGCCGTGGCGGGTTTTGTGTTTCAGCTTCATGTTCTCCTCCATGAAGACTGAGCCGGTTCGGATGTTGTCAGTCCATACAATGGGCGTTATTAGCGGAGCCTGCTGTCATCGCTTGTAACGGTGACAACAACGTACCTTTAAACCGGAGGTACAGGAGGGGCAATCTGACCACTACATATAGGGATGATAATGACTGATAATGGCCATTTAATGGTTGATAACATCCGAAGCGATCTACGTTCCCACCCTCATCTATGGTCATGAGCTTTGGGTTATGACCGAAAGAACAAGATCTCGGATACAAGCGGCTGAAATGAGTTTTCTCCGCAGGGTGGCTGGACTCTCCCTTAGAGATAGGGTGAGAAGCTCAGTCATCCGGGAGGGACTCGGAGTAGAGCCGCTGCTTCTCCACATCGAGAGGAGCCAGTTGAGGTGGCTCGGGCATCTGGTTAGGATGCCTCCTGGACGCCTCCCTGGTGAGGTGTTCCGGGCATGTCCCACCGGGAGGAGACCCAGAGGAAGACCCAGGATACGCTGGAGGGACTATGTTTCTCGGCTGGCCTGGGAACGCCTTGGGATTCCCCCAGAGGAGCTGCTCCAAGTGGCTGGGGAGAGGGAAGTCTGGGCCTCCCTACTTAGGCTGCTACCCCCGCGACCCGACCCCGGATAAGCGGAAGAAAATGGATGGATGGATGGATGGAACATCCGAAGCGGGTGAACACTCTGGATGTGTGTGTCAGCTTCACCTGGTGTCACGTGCTGCGTGATGTCACCGTTTGAAGAAACATTTATTTATTTATTTCACACCAAGACACAAACAGGTGTTTGGTGCTTTTGTTTGAAAGTCCAAAAACATTTACAGGCTGATACCAAAGATGAGCAGTATTTACATGGTTTTGTTTGTTTAGAGTCAAAGTGTAATATGCTCTTCAGTTTGCCACACTGTATTCTTTGATATAGACTGTTGTCATGAATTGTGCACAAGACTTTTGCTGTATATAGTTTATTGGTGTCAATACAGTGGTGAAAAAAAATTAATCTTTTGTGTTTTTGACTTTCTTTCATAGATAATTGCTGCACTCACAAAATCAAATGATTTGAAACTGCCATAGTCTTGCAAGTGCTTTAACACAGTTGAAATGAACTGGTTAAATACACAGCTGTAACTCTCTTCTTTTTAGGTAACTTTAATATGATTTCAATTTACACAATATGAACATTTAAGCATAATTGCTGAAGATGAAATGCAGGGTTTTACTCTGCTCTTGGCTGTATTTGAATCATTTGTTGTAATTTTTCCTAGTTAAACTGTGAACCAGGTAAATACACACTCTTTGAAAATTGTGAAATTAAGGTATAATAATAAATAATAATAATTAATTCAATTTATAACGCACTTTTCATTACTGAAAATCTCAAAGTGCTACACATATATTGAATGCTACACACATTCATAAACCGGTGGCGGCAGACTACCATGCAAGGTGCTTTCCAGTCCTACCGGGAGCAACTCAGGGTTAAGTGTCTTGCCCAAGGACACAACGACACATGGTGCGGGTCCCGGGAGTCAAACCGCCAACTTTCCGATCGGGAGACGACTGCCCTTACCACTACGCCACGGCCGCCCGTATGTTATATAATAAATCTTAAAAATGTAAAATATGTGTTGTGGCTGAAAAATGCAGAAAAATTGTGAGTTTTTTTTTCTTACTTGTTGAACCTATGTGGAACAAAAAAGGAGCAGAATAAATACAGAGAAAACAGGAAAGTTAAGTAAATCACAGTAAAAGCATTACAATATATTTTAACCCTAAAATATCCTGAATCATTTAAAAAAAGTAATTTATTCGATAAATAAATAGGTAGAGAGCATAACCCCCCCAATGTTAGACCTAAAGTTACGCCCTTGCTTTATGGACATTTAAAACTGACTAGCTTTATGAGATGTTTGAGATAAAATTCGATGTTTTATAACCATAAATTTGTCGTGGTTAGCTTAGTTGTTGAGCTAAGGTTAGCTTGTAGCTCCGTGTTTTTAACAGGTACTATTTTGCAAATAGATCATGAACGACAGGACAGATTTTGTTGAAACTTACAAATAGTAATTACTGGGTGGACATTTACAAACTGTTAGCTGTATCAGATTTTTGAGCTAAAATTCGATTTATTTATAATTTATTTTCGCAGCGCACGCAACGGTTTGGAAGAAGTCAAAGCGAAACAATTTAAATCCAGCTGATTTGACAATTTCGTGAATTTATTAAGGAACAATTAAGCTCAGGAACCCTTGTGCTATAATGTCAGCTAAGTAATATGTATTTTAAAGCGTTTATTTAGCAAAATTTTAAAGAAATAAAGCCGTCCACCCGCGCGCGTGCACATGGCAAAATACTTTTTTTAATTCAGCTGATTTGACAATTTATTAAGGAAAAGTTCAGCTAAGACACATCTTTGCTATAATTTTCAGCAAACAAATAATTGTTTTTACCGTGTTAATCTTGTAAAGTCCTTCCGTGCGCGCTCGCTCCTGTGGCCTCTATTTTCAGCAGGGCAAATGACGCACTGATGCGTCGCGTAGCGGTAACGCATAATAGATGCGACTTAAATAGAGGTGCGACACGTTTATGGATTTTTCCAATTTATTGCCAATAATTGGACAAAGTGACTTATAGAAAGGTGAGACTTATCAGGCGGAAAATACGGTAATCAGAATTTATTTATTTTTTAATTCAAAGATGCAATTGAATGGGAATTTGTTTTGACAAATAACATTTAAATAATAAATATATAAAATCTTTATAAGGTGGCATGGTGAGTGTTGACAGCTGTTGCCTCTCAGTGGGAAGATCACAGGATTGCTTCCCGGCTTGGGGAATTTCTGTGTGGAGCTTTCATGTTCTCCCCGTGCACACGTGTTTTTTTTTTTTTTCTTGTTTCTCTCCAGACCAAAAACAATTTAGGTTAACTGGTAACTCTAAAAACTGTCTCTTGATGAGCGTGAATGGCTGTTTGTCTCTTTGTGCTCCTGTGATGGACTTGCAGCCTGTTATGGCTGACTGCTGGAGAAAGGCACCATGATCTGCAGAAGAAGCGAGTAAAGGAAATGGATGGATGGATGAATAAAATGATTACAAAACTTGGACGTAAAAACCACAATACATTTGCTCCGAGTTAAATTGCAGCTTTGAGACACAGGGAGACCTAACTAAACTCCAAGATGTCATGAAAGAGCTATATCAACGGTAATATTGTCTGTGTATTGGACATAAAGTAAATAAATTGCAGGATTATTTCTATTTCAGAGGTAATCAAATCCACATTATGTGCCAGGAGGGAATGACAGTTAACTTAAATTGTCACCTCAGAGACACAACCTACATGGCTATGGTTATGAAAACATAATAGTTTCACGAGAAGTCAAAACATTTCTTTGATTTAAGGCCTAGCATTGCATGTCAGAATGCAAATTGACACCACACCTCATTTCATGTTAGAATTAACTAAGATCATTGTCAAGGGAATTTAGGTAAAGGTTATGGGCGTTTATCAGTAACTAATGTTAAATGAATGTGTGTGTTAGAGAGTTGTTTTGTCTCCTCAGAGAGGAGCCTGCAGGTACACAGAGGCGCACCTGATGAAGGCCTTGTCCGAAACTGGAAAGCCAAGGTCGTTTTGACCTCGCCTCTGTTTGATAACCGTGTATTAAAGCATTTCCTGCCTCACTGCCCAGTGCAGATTCTCACAGACGAGGCTCAAAGCATGTCACTTTGCACATCTGTAAAAGCTTCCTCGTGACGTACCCTTACAAATAAACATGGTTGAAAAATCTTCTCCTTTTGTCATGTGTTAGCTCATTTTATTTGATGAAAGGAAATTTATTTTATCCAACAATTATGTCTAAACAATTTTTTTGTCATACAGCAAAAAAGAACTGTAAAATCCACAAAAGAAATGAAATTGCAAAGGTATTTCCAGTGCTGGGCAACGCTAATCCAAAAATTAGTTCCGCTATTTCTAAAGCACTTATTGATTTATTTAGGTCCACAATTTCAAAAGCACTTATGTATTACCAATGCTAGCGGACGCTAATGCTAACACGCTAACCGCCATTTTGAAGAGGGCAACTTGCGAAATAATTTTTTTAATCCAGCAGATTTGACCATTTGAACCGGTTAAGCTCAGAAAAACCTTGTGCTATAAAGTCACTGACTTTATAGCACAAGGTTTTTCTGAGCTTAACCGGTTCAAATGGTCAAAAAAAATTATTTCGCCAGTTGCCCTCTTCAAAATGGCGGCCGCCATTTTGAAGAGGACAAATGGCGAAATAATTTTTTTAATCCAGCAGATTTGACCATTTGAACCGGTTAAGCTCAGAAAAACCTTGTGCTATAAAGTCAGATAAGAAATATATTTTTTCTCAGCAAAGAAATAATTGTTTTTACCGTGTTTTCATGGAAAGTCCTTATCTTCTGTGGCCGTCGCGGCTGCCATTTTGAAGAGGGCAGTGGCGAAATACTTTTAAAAATCCAGACGCGTCGCGTAGGCCGCTGAGAAACATCCATAAGTTCACCCTCCATGTTAAAAACTCTTCGTCTGACTCTTCGAAAACAAGCAATAATAATAATAATAATAATGTCTTTTCCTGTCATCTGCGTATGTTTCCCATACACAGACGAAATTCGTCTCTGCATTTAACCCAACCACCTACCAGGTGGTGCAGTGAGCAGCCCGAAAGCGCCCGGGGAGCTGGAGAAATAGGTGTGCACTCATAGACACCCCAAGGTGGGTAGTGGCTGGGACGCGAACCCGCGTCCTTCGGGTCCCAAGTCAAAAGCCCTGCCACTAGACCATCTTGGCTCAATAAGGCTGCAGAGTAACACACTGGCTGCTAACTGAGAGCGCTCGCTCTAGCAAAGAGACTGAGGGGACGCTTTTTTGTCACGGACCACATCCGGCGCTGACAGGATATGGTCTGTTAGCAGTCGTCCGGGCCTGTAAATAAGTTTTTTTGGTTTTACTGATAGATAATTAGTTATTAGTGGTACTGCATTTTAAATAAAAATAGCGCAAATCCACGTATGACTTATAAAAGTTAGTTAATCCGCTGTAAAGCTAACAGATTATTTAGCTACGCTATAAGCGGATTAGCGCATTAGCGCTCCCTAGCGGTCGGAAGGCCACCACTGGGTATTTCTATGGACAGTTTCTTTTTCAAAACTTGTTATCAAAAATGTGTATTTGGTGAATCAAAAACAACAAACAAACAAACCATAATACAACAATACTACCATGATTACAACCCCAAAACAACAAAATTTTACAGGGAACCCCCGACTTACGAACGAGTTCCAGACCTAAGGACCGTTCGCAGCTCGATTCTGCCGCAGGTCGGGGGTGAAAATAGCGTCTCGTTCGTAAGTCCGCATTTCGTTCGTAGGTCGCGGAAATAACGCTAACGGAGCGCCGCACACACATTTATCGGCATGAGACTGAACAAGCGGACATACTGGGCCATAAACATGCACATAACTTTATTTACAAACACTTATCAGTACACCACACATTCATCCATAAACACACACAGTAACTGTACAGCATGTACAGTAGTGTACAGTAATGTTAAACATTGCTATTCAGCACAGCACATTCAATACTGTAATTTAAAAAACTACTTTGTGGAACCAGCTGTATGAAAACAAAGTGCCTTAGTGTACAGGACAGTCCAGTGCAGGAATTTTTAAAAGGTACAGTACGTATTTTTCAGCACAGAGAAAGCATACAAAATACAAATCTCTTCCTAAACAGTTCTCTGCCATAATCAGCAAATGATGTCAACCATGAACCACGAACACTTATGAAACAGCAGCAGCTGTTAACATCAAACAGCAGCAAATCAGCAGCAACTCCCATCCATCCATCCATCCATCCTTCCATCAGCAAATGATGTCAACCATGAACCATGAACACTTCTGAAAGAGCAGCAGCAAATCAGCAGCAATTCCCATCCATCCATCCATCCATCCATCCATCCATCCATCCATCCATCAGCAAATGATGTCAACCATGAACACTTCTGAAAGAGCAGCAGCTATTGACATGAATCAGCACCAAATCAGTAGCAAATCACATCCATCAGAAACATGTTGCAACCATCATGTTTTTGAAACCAGTGTCTTGGTGTGCAGTCCATGTCCATGTGCATCAAAAAGAAGTCCATGAACTCAGAAAAGGCTAGAAGCAGCAGAAAAATTAAACAAAATTCCCTTATTTTGACTGAAGTGTAGGTAGACAGATGATGTTTTTCTCATGTTTAAACCTGGATCTGATGGAACTGCTTAGCCATTGCTCAACAATGAATGTTGGGAGCATTTTAGGCCAGGTGTTAGTTCAGGCAGGTGTCTGGTCAGACATGCTAACGGGCACACGACGTTGTGTATTGTCCTCCAGCCATAGAACCAGCAACCGTTCCATTTCCACAATCTTACCCGTCCTCTGCTTTGTAATTATCGTCGACTTCATGGGAGCCGAATCACGCACGTGCTGCAAAATGCGCTCTTTGTCCTTAACGATGGTCCCCACAGTCGACCTGGGTAACCCTAGCTTGTCCCCAATAGCAGTTGGTGTCATGCCCCGAGCTGACATTTTAATAATTTCAGCCTTCGTCTCCAGCGTTATTGTTCTACGAGGTTTCTTAGCCTCGGCCGCGTCCGCGGACTTTCCTGATCTCTTCGGAGCCATTTCTAAACCCCCACACACACAAAAAAATTAGCGTACGTGCTAACGTGCTGCTAATGCTAAGGAGCTAAGGCGCACATTAATGCTAACGTTCACATATGAATGCTAACGTTCACAAATGAATGCTATGCTAATGTTCGCTTTCATCTAAAAAATTTAAATTTAAATTTATTTAAATTTATTACCTGTTCGTTCGTTGTTCGTTCCTTGTTTGTTTGTTGTTCGTTCGCTGTTCGTTCGTTCGTTGTCTTCTCATCAATCGCCTTAACTAACACATGAGGGACCCGCTTTACCTGTACGGATCCCTCCGCCGCCAGGTGCAATGCGGCTGTGTGTACATCCGCCGGGAGCCCAGCCCCCACTCTCGATGGCGGTAGTTTTCCACTGTCATGCGCAATGTCATGCCCAACACACAACAGCCAAGGCAATCCCCTCCCCCACCTTGCCGCTTGCCGTACTGACGCAGTTACGCCGTAGCTCGATTACATACTTGTAATGGGGCTCGTTCGTAGGTCTTGCATCTAGTATGCCGTAGCTCGATTACATATTTTTAACTTGGTTCGTTCGTAGGTCACGTTCTTTTTGCCGTATCTCGATGGCATTCTTTAAAAGTGGCTCGTTCGTAGGTCCGGTTTGCCGTAGGTAGTTCGGGGGTTCCCTGTATATATATATTTATATAGATATATA
>JBBPBX010018746.1:17613-45242 GCA_038048925.1 Garcialebias charrua | reverse complement strand
GGACTTCAAGTACTTGGGGTCCACTGTCCAGGAAAATGGGGAATGTGGTAAAGAGGTGAAAAAGAGAGTCCAGGCAGGATGGAGCGGATGGAGAAAAGTTTCAGGAGTGATTTGTGACAAAAAGGTGTCAGCAAAGGTCAAAGGAAAAGTTTACAAGACAGTGGTGAGACCAGCTATGTTGTATGGTCTGGAGACAGTGTCATTGACAAAAAGACAGGAGAAAGAACTGGAAGTAGCAGAAATGAAGATGCTGAGGTTCTCCTTAGGAGTGACAAGGATGGATAAGATCAGGAATGAGATCATCAGAGGTACAGCACATGTTGAACAACTGGGAGATAAAGTTAGGGAGGCCAGACTGAGATGGTTTGGACATGTCCAGAGGAGGGACAGTGGGTATATTGGTAGAAGGATGTTAGAAATGCAGCTGCCAGGAAAAAGACACAGAGGAAGGCCAAAGAGGAGATATATGGATGCAGTAATGCCCCTTTTCCACTTGCTCGGCCCAGAGCGGCTCAGTCTGGTCCGGTCTGGTTCAGTTCGGTTCGGCTCACATGTAGGTTTGTCTCCATTCACTACTGCGGCCCTTCTGTGGGCGGGGTGTAGAATCTCACTCGTCCTACCACGTGGTGGCGGTAGTGTTACCTCAAGCTATTTACTAGCCACCACTAAACATTAGAAGAAGAACACCCTGCAGGACCTTGTCTCACCACCTGTTGGCGGTAATGTCCCTTGAGCTATTTATTGCTCTAATCTTACTTTATTGCCTTTTCAGCTTGTTTTAAACCCCTGTGTTTTCCATTTTGTTTCTTTATAATAAAGATTATTCTCATATATGCATAAGGATCCTGTTAACATTGCTTAACACATCGATCGCACTGCCCTGTAATCAGTTAAACTATTTTTACAGTAAGGTACAGATTAGGAATTAATTAGGTTTCAATTGGCCCTGTAATATTAAAGGTTAGTATTTCATTAAATTTAAACTGTAATATTTTGTCAGGGATAATTCAAAGTCAAATGCAAATGGATTATTTGGTTTAAACTGTCCCTTAAACATTAAAAGCGTGTTTCCTTAAACGTAAAAACAAAGTATTAATAATTAAATGTTTGTTGATCAGGAAACTCGTTTGGGCATCCAAGAACAGCTTCATCGGGGTTGATGATGACGTCTGTGCATCCTTGGAAAAGCTGCTGCACCACGACCCGACATCAGGAAGGATGGATGGATGGATGGGTTGATGTTGACATCTGTGCATCCTTGGAAAAGCTGCACTACCCATGACACGACATCAGGAAGGATGGATGGATGGATGGCTGTTCAAATCTAATAATCTTTTTTCTTATGATTCTTTAAAGGGTAAATGCAAATGGAAAATTAACTTCCAGTATGTTTTTAAACAAACACTATACTGTACACACTTAACATTGTAAAATATGTTTAGGAAATTATTGTTCAATGACACCACTTAAGAAAAAAAAGTTTATTATGAAAACTAAGCACAAAAATAAATACTGCACCTAAATGATTTTTTTCTCGTTGTTTCATGTGCTTCCTCCAGAAGACAAAAGTTGATCAATTCTGGTGTTGACTTCTTCCTTTTAACTGTAAAAAAAGAAAAACATGGTTACCGGTAATTCAGTCTAGAAACAGTTTTATATGTAGATATATTTTATAAGATATATGTAAGATATATATACATATATCAAATATATCAGAAACCACAAAGCAGATATTTTTCAAACCAACACAGTGTAATCACAACATGTTTATGTTCATACTGTAAGCTGTTGGAGTTATTTGAATTAAAATTCGATTTTTAATAGACATAAGTGTGTCGACCTAGCTTCTTTTTTTTCTACTAGTATTTAACACATATCTTATATCTCAGAAACCACAAAGCAGATATTTTTCAAACCAACACAGTGTAATCACTACATGTTTATGTGCATACTGTCAGCTGTTTGAGTTATTTGAATTAAAATTCGATTTTTTACGATTTATTTTCGTAGCACATGTGATAGGTTTGGAAGAAGTCAAAACAAATCTATTTAAATCCAGCAGATTTGACCACAACGTGACATTATTAAGGACTTGTTCACCTGAGGAACCCTCGTGGTATAAAGCCAGCTATGAAATATATTTTTTAAGCTTTTATTTAGCTACATTAAAAGAAAGAACGCCGATCGATAGAAATAAAGCCGGCTCACATGCGCACATGGCGAAACTACTTTTTTTAATCCTGCCGTTTTGACCACTACGTGCATTTATTAAGGAATAGTTCAGCTTAAGACACATCTTTGCTATAGTTTTAAATACAAATAATTGTTTTTACCGTGTTAATCTTGTAAAGTCCTTCCGTGTTTGTTCCCTCGCAGCAGCAGCCACTTCCTGAAACTCCGTGGCAGGAGGCTGGGCTGGAAGTCCCCCTCCTCCCCACCGCTCACTCCCCCACGGCTCGCTCGCTTACAGCCGGCCTGGACCCTGCTCTGAGATGGGTCTGGAATGTTGGTGCGGTGCGGCGCACATGTGAGGTGGAAATGCTGTCCAACGCGCGCTTGGCACGCTTGGCACGCAAATATGACGTCACAATCGACCCGCGCCACCAAGTGGAAAAGGGGCATCTGTTAGTCTACTTGCACTCCAGAGTCAGCTGAGCATTGTTGGCTTGAGCCAGTCCTTGAGTTTTGTAAGTTTTGCCACTGTGTCAGTTTTGAAATTAATGGGACAATTTCAAAAAAAATTTATTTAACGAAAATCTGGGAAGGCTTGAATATCTCACTATCAGTTCTTATCTTCATTAAATGATATCAAGAGTCTAGAGAAAATTCTGAACTTTTTATTTTTCCTCATGAGGGAGATTTCCTTTCCACTGTCCCCTTCATGCTTGCTCAAGATGAAAGTTATGTGATGGAGTTAAATTCAAAGCAGTCTGCTCCTTAGATAAATAGTGTTAAATTATTATTTTTATGAATGTTTTTATTAACTTGTTATTTTTATATATGAATGTTTCTGTTCAGTGCCCTGAGGTGACTTTTATTGTGATTTAGCACTGTATAAATAAACTGAATTGAATTAATTTTACATTTTACCAAACATCTCAACTTTTTGGGAAATTTTGATTGTAATTATACAGTATGTCTCAGTATAAAAGTGAGACAGAAAAATAAACTCACATTACCTTAATGACTCAGATGTTATGTTCTAAACACAGTCACGCCTCCACTTAACCCCATGGAAACTTGTATTTGATCATTACATTCTACAAATGTACCAGCAGAATGTTTGTCTGTGCACGAAAGCTCAATCCAAATAAATTAATTTCAATTAGATCCGGATAAACGTAAGCTCGGGGAAGGTTTCAACTTGCATGAGTACAAATCAAATCCAAGAAAATACAATTCAATCTATTTCACAAATATGCAGTTGTATTTTAAATAGCTGTTTATTTTAAGAGCTGGACACTGCCTTTGGCTCATATGTTCTTGGTTTCTGCTCAGAGGGTAAACGCAGCTTTCTACAGATACATAAAAACACTTCTTCGTCTTCTTCTTCTTTCGGCTTTTCCCTCTTCGGGGGTCGCCACAGCGAGTCATCCTCCTCCACCTCACTCTGTCCTCTGCATCCTCTGTCCTCATTCCAACTACCTCCATGTCCTCTCTAACTGCATCCATATATCTCCTCTTTGGCCTTCCTCTTTGTCTTTTTCCTGGCAGCTGCATCCTTCTACCAATATACCCACTGTCCCTCCTCTGGACATGTCCAAACCATCTCAGTCTGGCCTCCCTAACTTTATCTCCCAGTTGTTCAACATGTGCTGTACCTCTGATGATCTCATTCCTGATCTTATCCATCCTTGTCACTCCTAAGGAGAACCTCAGCATCTTCATTTCTGCTACTTCCAGTTCTTTCTCCTGTCTTTTTGTCCATGTCTCTGTCTCCAGACCATACAACATAGCTGGTCTCACCACTGTCTTGTAAACTTTTCCTTTGACCTTTGCTGACACCTTTTTGTCACAAATCACTCCTGAAACTTTTCTCCATCCACTCCATCCTGCCTGGACTCTCTTTTTCACTTCTTTCCTACATTCCCCATTTTCCTGGATAGTGGACCCCAAGTACTTGAAGTCCTGCACCTTTGTGACCTCTGCTCCTTGTAGCCTCACTGTTTCACTGGCCTCCTTCTCGTTCACAGACATGTACTCTGTCTTACTACGTCAGACTTTCATTCCTCTTCTTTCAAGTGCATACCTCCACCTCTCCAAGTTCTCTTCCACATGTTCCCTGTTCTCACCACAGATCACAATGTCATCTGCAAACATCATAGTCCACGGGGATTCCTGCCTGACCTCATCTGTTAGTCGGTCCATCACCAGAGCAAACAAGAAGGGGCTCTTGATGCAATATCACCTCGACCTTGAAGCTCTCTGTCACTCCTACAGCACAGTGATAGATGGTATCTTGATGAATGATTTGAGTGATCACTTACCAATTTTTACAATTTACAAAAATGATGAAATTCCAATTAAAAAAGTTATGAAACAGAAAAAAATCATAAACACATCTAAAAAAAACTCAGACAAATTTAAAGATTACTTAGATTTACAAAACTGGGATGATGTGTATGTAGGTGATGTGAATCTGTCTTGTGAAAAATTTATGAATGTTCTGGAAGTTTTGTATAAAAAAGATTGTGTGAAAAAAATTAATATTAGAAAAAATACCATTGATTAACCATGGATGACTAATGGACTGAGAAATGCTTGTAAAAAAAAGAACTATCTATACTCTTGTTTTTTGAAAACAACATCATTTGATGCAGAAAACAAATATAAAGAGTACAAAAATAAGTTAACAGGTATTATAAGAAAACATAAAAGAGAATATTATAGTGAATTGCTACATAAATGTGGTGGTGATATGAGGGCAACGTGGCGAGTAATGAACAGTGTTCTTAAAAAATAATAAGGTTAGTGTGGATCTTACTCAACATTATGTGGAAAATAACAAGGAAATTTATGATGAACACAAAATTGTGAATGTATTTAATAACTACTTTGTAAATATTGGATCTAATCTTTCGGCTTCAATACAGAAAGTGGGGGAAAAGGTAAATTATGTGATCGATAATTGTGTGAACTGCATGTTCCTAAAGGGAACAGATAAAGATGAAATAATGAATGTAGTTAAAAAATGTACTGACAAAAAAATCTAAAGACTGTGAAGAAATGGATATGATGGTGGTAAAGGAAATAATGAGTCATGTTATCGAACCATTTACATATATATGTAATTTGTCTTTTGCAACTGGAGTGTTTCCTAACAGAATGAAAATAGCCTAAGTAGTTCCTCTATTTAAGAGTGGTGATAAATGTGTATTCAATAATTATAGACCTATATCCACAATTGCCAAAATTTTCAAAAATTCTAGAAAAATTATTCGTGACCAGACTTGACCAATTCTTGGATAAAAACAATATTCTACGTAACAGTCAATATGGATTTAGATCAAACAATTCAACACCCATGGCTCTTATGGAGTTGATGGAACAAGTTACAACAGCTGTGGATCAGAAACAACATTGCATAAGTATATTTGTTGATCTAAAAAAAGCATTTGACACCATTGATGATTTCATTTTACTTGATAATTTAAAAAAGTGGAGGAGTTTAAGTATCTCGGGATCTTGTTCACGAATGAGGGAAAACTGGAGCGTGAGATCGATAGGCGGATAGGTGCAGCGTCCGCAGTGAAGCGGGCGCTGTACCGGTCTGTCGTGGTGAAGAGAGAGCTGAGTCAAAAGGCAAAGCTCTCAATTTACCGATCGATCTACGTTCCCACCCTCATCTATGGTCATGAGCTTTGGGTTATGACCGAAAGAACAAGATCTCGGATACAAGCGGCTGAAATGAGTTTTCTCCGCAGGGTGGCTGGACTCTCCCTTAGAGATAGGGTGAGAAGCTCAGTCATCCGGGAGGGACTCGGAGTAGAGCCGCTGCTTCTCCACATCGAGAGGAGCCAGTTGAGGTGGCTCGGGCATCTGGTTAGGATGCCTCCTGGACGCCTCCCTGGTGAGGTGTTCCGGGCACGTCCCACCGGGAGGAGACCCAGAGGAAGACCCAGGACGCGCTGGAGGGACTATGTTTCTCGGCTGGCCTGGGAACGCCTTGGGATTCCCCCGGAGGAACTGCTCCAAGTGGCTGGGGAGAGGGAAGTCTGGGCCTCCCTACTTAGGCTGCTACCCCCGCGACCCGACCCCGGATAAGCGGAAGAAGATGGATGGATGGATGGATGGATGGATGGATGGATGGATGGATGAATTTAAAAAAAATATGGTATTAGAGGACCCATTGGATATTTAGTTATCTGAAAGACAGAAAGCAGTTTGTTCAAATAGACAATGCAAGATCTACTTTAAGCAATGTTTTATCTGAAGTACCACAAGGCTCTGTACTTGGAACTAAGTTATTTATTTTATATGTCAAAGATTTAATGAAGGTGTCTGATGTCCTTATTTGTGTTCTTTTTGCTGACGACACCACATTCTTTTGTGCGGGCAAAGACTTGGAAGAAATGTTTGAGTTGATAATTATTGAATTTGTTAAAATACAATATTGGTTTAAATTAAATAAGTTATCATTGAACCTGGAAAAAACCAATTATATGATTTTTAGTAAGAAAAAGAACTGCTGATGTTCCTTTTAAGATTGATGGCTCTAAGATATGTAGGGTAAGGGAGGTGAAGTTTTTGGGTGTAATTATTGATGATAGGTTGTCATGGAAACAACATATAAATTCTGTAAAAACTAAATCTATTGCAGTGCTGTATAGAGTTAGAGATCTATTAAATGATAAAGCAATGTATTTGTTGTACAATACAATTATAATACCGCATTTAATTTACTGTGTTGAGGTTTGGGGTACAGCGTGCAAAACTATAACTAAGCCCATTTTTATTTTACAGAAAATAGCTATAAGGATGATCACTAGAAAGCATTATTACCATCCATCAAATGTTTTGTTTTGCAAATTAAAATAAATAAAAGTATGATGAGTTATTTATTGTGTAATTTTTTTGTGAATTACTGTTGTTTAAATTGATTGTTTTAATTACTTTTGTTAATAAAGGGGCAGACATACCGGTAATAAGATTTTATCTTCTACTGCTTCCTTTCATTTCATGTACTGTTTGGTATTTTTACGTGGAATTGTAAATCGTTTTCTGTGTTCTTTTAAATTTGAAATGAATAAATTTTAAATACAAAAATAAAAAATAAATCTCACCACTGTCCTGCTGTCCTCATACATGTCCTGTACCAGCCTAACATACTTCTCTGCCACTCCAGATTTCCTCATGCAATACCACACCTCCTCCCTCGGCACCCTATCAGATGCTTTTTCTAAATCCACAAACACACAATGGAGTTCTTTATGACCCACTTTGTACTTCTCCATCAGCATTCTCAAAGCAAAGATGCATCTGTGGTGCTCTTTCTTGGCATGAAACCATACTGCTGCTCACAGATAGTCACCTCTTGTCTAAGCCTTCCTTCCACAACTCTCCCCCAGATCTTCATCGTGTGACTCATCAAATTAATTCCTCTGTAGTTGCTACAACTCTATACATCACCCTTGTTCTTAACAATTGGTACCAGCACACTTCTTCTCCATTCCTCAGGCATTTTCTCACAATCAAATATGCCATTGAATATTTGAATCAAAAACCTCACTGCCATCTCTCCAAGACATTTCCAAACCTCAACTGGTATGTCATAATGTCCTACTGCCTTCCCCTTCTTCATTCTTTTCAGAGTTTTCCGGACTTCACCCTCACTAATCTTTCCCACTTCCTGGACCACAGTTTCTATGACCTCTACTCTTCTTTCTCTTTCATTCTCTTCATTCATTAGCTCCTCAAAGTACTCCTTCCATCTTCCTGCCACACTCTCCTCACTTGTTAGAACATTACCATTCCTATCTTTAATAAGCCTAACCTGCTACGCATCCTTTCCAGCCTGATCCCTCTGTCTTGCTAATCGGTACAAGTCCTTCTCGCCCTCTTTAGTGTCCAATCTCCCATATAACTCATCGTACTCCCTCTGCTTTGCCTTAGCTACTTCCCTCTTTGCTCTATGTCCCATCTCCTTATATTCCTGTCTCCTCTCTTCAGTCCTCTCACTGTCATATTTCTTCTTGGCTAACCTCTTTCTTTGAACGGCGTCCTGCACTTCACTATTCCACCACCAGGTTTCCTTATCATCCACTCTCTGTCCAGATGACACACCAAGTACCTTCCAACATGTCTCTCTTATTGCTGTTGCTGTAGTAGCCCAGTCATTTGGAAGCTCTTTCTTACCACCATCTTTCTTACCGCCTTTAACTGCTCCTCTCTGAATTTCTCACAACATTCTTCCTTCTTCAGCTTCCACCATTTGGTCTTCTTCTCTGATTTTACTCGTGTTCTCTTCTTTACAACAACAGTCATTCTACACACAACTGTCCGATGCTGCACGCTCTCCCCTGCCACAACCTTACAGTCTCCAATCTCCCTCTGGTTTCCTATTCTACACAGAATGTAGTCGACCTGCGTACTCCTTCCTCCACTCTTATAGGTCACTCTATGTTCCTCCCTCTTTTGGAAATAGGTATTGACTACAGCCATTTCCATTCTCTTGGCAAAATCCACCACCATCTGTCCTTCCTGGTTTCTTTCCTTGACACCAAACCTACCCATCACTTCCTCATCCTCTCTGTTTCCTTCACCAACATGTCCATTCAGGTCTGCTCCAATCACCACTCTTTCCTCCCTGGGAATACTCTCTATCACTTCATCCAGATCTTTCCAAAATGTATCTTTCTCTTCCCCATCACATCCAACCTGTGGAGCATAACCACTGATTATGTTTAGCATCAGACCTTCTACTTCTACCTTCAGACACATCACCCTATCTGACACTCTCTTCACCTACATTCTTTGCCAACTCCTCCTTCAGGACCACCCCTACTCCATTTCTCTTTCTATCCACACCATGGTAAAACAGTTTGAACCCTGCTCCAATTCTGCGGACATTGCTGCCCTTCCACTTGGTCTCTTGGACACATAAAACATCTACCTTTCTTCTCTTCATCATGTCAGCCAGCTCTCTACCTTTGCCTGTCATTGTCCTGACATTTAGAGTTGCAACCTTCAGTCCTACATTCTTCACTTTGCTCTTCTCCCTCTGTCTCCTGACACGTTTCCCTCCTCGGGGTCTTCGACCCATAAAAACACATCTTTGCTTTAATTCAACAAGACTGAGTTGAATTATTTTGCTAGTTCATGTGTAATGTTTTTATTTAATACTTTGCATAAATTTATGGGCTGCGGTGCCAGTGTTGTAATCATGAGGCTGCAGGTTCAAGCCCAGGTTGTGATAAGAAGGGCACTGGCACAAAATAAATGCCATATCTTTCATACGAGTTTCATGGCTGTGGTAACCACTAAAGAAGAGAACAGCCCAAAGCAAAACAGCAAGTTTATATAGTTTGAATTTGAGTTTATGGTTGGGTATTATTGGCAGGAGTTAAGTTTTGAAGAAAATTTCCAACTTTGTGTGTGTGTGTGTGCATGCGTGCATGTGTGTGTGTGTGTGTGTGTGTGTGTGTGTGTGTGTAATCTTACCTATTGACTCCATCTATGCACTTTCCTTTGTTCAGACAGGGCATACTGGCACATTCATCGATGTTGACCTCGCAGTCTCGGCCCTGGAAGCCATTGATGCAGTCACATGAGTACATGGCAATGTGGTCTCTACAGGTGGCACCATTCTGACAGGGGTGGACCTCACACTCATTGATTTCCACCTCACAGTTTATCCCTGCCATGGGGAAAAGAAAAGATGGCTGTTGTTCCAGGAACTGAATAATAATAATAATAATAATCATTTTATTTAAAAGCGCCTTTCAGGACACCCAAGGACACTTAACAAACCAATACAGTGCAAACATTATCAGTGACAAATTGAAATATAAAATACATAAAGATTATAAAATGCAAAATAATAAAAATACATTTAGTAAAGTTAATGATAAGCTAGTCTAAAGAGATGTGTTTTCAGAGCAGTCTTGAACAGAGAAAGGGAGGTGGTGTTTCGAAGGTCTGGCGGTAGGGCGTTCCAGAGGTGAGGGGCAGAGCAGGTGAAGGCCCTGCTCCCCATGGTGGAGAGGCGGGCAGAGGGTACATGGAGATGTAGCGAAGAGGAGGATCTGAGAGAGTGTGATGGGATGGAGATTTGTAGGAGGTCAGATAGATAAGGAGGGGCAAGGTTGTGGATAGCTTTGAACGTGAGGAGTAGAATTTTGAAGATGATGCGTGATTTAACCGGGAGCCAGTGGAGCTGCTGCAGGACAGGAGTGATGTGGTTATAGTAGGAGGTTTGAGTGATGACACGGGCAGCTGAGTTCTGGACCATCTGTAACTTGTGGAGAGATTTGTTGGGGAGGCCGTAGAGAAGGGAGTTGCAGTAATCAATACGGGAAGTCACAAGACTGTGCACCAGGATGGCTGTGGAGCGGGGTGTGAGAGAAGGACGGAGACGGTTAATATTACGGAGGTGGAAATAGGCAGACCGAGTAATATTGTTGATGTGTGAAGTGAAGGAGAGAGTGGTGTCGAGGATGACACCGAGGCTCTTGACCTGAGGGGAGGGGGATAGCAGAGAGTTGTTAAGGGGGACGAGAAGATGTTCTGATTTTGAAATAGAGTTTTTGGTACAGACGAGAATGATTTCTGAATAGGCAAGGCACTAAATAATAACTTTTACTAATTGGCTTTTATAATGTTATATTGTTTTGATAATGTTTCTGTTCAGTGCCCTGAGCCAATTTCTGTTTTGATTTGGTGTTATATAAATAAACTGAATGGAAATTTAATTGGAAAAAAAAAAGAGTGCCCAATCTGATTTAAAATCACAGTTCAATTTCTGCACCTGAAAATATAGTTTTTAAAGAAATATCTTGTCTGTTGCAGAACTGGTCTTTAAAAATAAATACTATGCAATTTCATTTTATCTGTAAAGAAACTAAATCTCCTTTGGCAGCTAAGATTATGTAATTGACAGTTAAAGCCCAACTTTTCATAGAAAGGCGTGAGCTGCACTGTGCTGCAGTCGTTTCAGAGAAAAAAAACATAGAGTCTTGGCAGCCAGATATTTTTCTTTTTCTTTCCTGCTGCAGTCCAGAAGCAGAACTTACAGGTTAACTGAACTGGGGATTTTAAAAGAAACCCAACTGTGAGGAGACAATTTTTTTAATAGGTGCAGTATTATCAGCAACAGTTTAGGATTTCAAATATATAATAAAATGTTGGCACATGTACCACCACAGTCCAGTGTTTCTTGTTACAGTGGGAGCACACTGCATGCCACATGTGTCCCGCTGGAGATCAATGAAAAAACGAAAATGAAATAGATAGTGGCTCTGAAAGTAGGTGGTTGTATGTACTTCTCTATCAATATCCTCAAATCAAAGATGCATCTGTGGTGCTCTTTCTTGGCATGAAACCATACTGCTGCTCACAGATAGTCACCTCTTGTCTAAGTCTTGCTTCCACAACTCTCTCCCAGATCTTCATTGTGTGGCTCATCAACTTAATTCCTCTGTAGTTGCTACAACTCTGTACATCACCCTTGTTCTTAAAAATGGGCACCAGCACACTTCTTCTCCATTCTTCAGGCATTTTCTCACCCTCAAATATTCCATTAAATATTTGAGTCAAAAACCTCACTGCCATCTCTCCAAGACATTTCCAAACCTCCACTGGTATGTCATCAGGTCCTACTGCCTTCCCCTTCTTCATTCTTTTCAGAGCTTTCCGGACTTCACCCTCACTAATCTTTCCCACTTCCTGGTCCACAGTTTCTATGACCTCCACTCTTCTTTCTCTTTCATTCTCTTCATTCATTAGCTCCTCAAAGTAATCCTTCCATCTTCCCATCACACTCTCCTCACTTGTTAGAACATTCCCATTCCCATCTTTAATAAGCCTAACCTGCTGCACATCCTTTCCAGCCTGATCCCTCTGTCTTGCCAATCGGTACAAGTCCTTCTCGCCCTCTTTAGTGTCCAGTCTCCCATACAACTCATTGTACGCCCTCTGCTTTGCCTTAGCTACTTCCTTCTTAGCTTTATGTCCCATCTCCTTATATTCCTGTCTCCTCTCTTCAGTCCTCTCACAGTCATATTTCTTCTTGGCTAATCACTTTCTTTGAATGACGTCCTGCACTTCACTATTCCACCACCAAGTTTCCTTATCATACATTCTCTGTCCTGGTGACACACCAAGTACCTTCCTACCTGTATCTCTAATTACTGTTGCTGTAGTAGCCCAGTCACTTGGAAGCTCTTTCTTACCGCCCAGAGCCTTTAGCAGCTCGTCTCTGAATTTCTCACAACATTCTTCCTTCTTTAGTTTATTTAATTATTAAAGACCGTGTAAAGTGAAATTAAATGTGTGTTTTGAGTTTGTCACACGGCATAAATATGTGTTATTAATCACCCATATAAATCTGACTGATTAAAAACATTGTTTTCCTTATAAAATTAAGTCTCAAAAATAATGAAAAATCATAATTGTGCCCTGGTCTGAAACGCTGGGGGCGTGTCAGCGCGTGGGCGTGGTTTCAGCGCAGTACTGCCCCCGTGTCCTGCACCCTGAAGATGTTCGCGAAGGCTGGCAGCCTAATAGGAGTTCTCCAGCCCTACTCATTTGAACCTCCAGATAAAAATATAGGAAACCAAAGAGGTCAGTGAAAAGCAATTGTCAGCAAAATATTCGTCAAACTTTTTATTTTCTTAGAATGTGAGCACACAATGTGAAATCACACAGATACATAACAGCAGCTGTGCGCGGGGGACGGTGTGTCCACTCTGTGTGTCAGTGGCTGTGCGCGGGGGACGGTGTGTCCACTCTGTTTGTCAGTGGCTGCGCGCGGGGGACGTGAGGTCCACTCTGTGTGTCAGTGGCTGCGCGCGGGGACGGTGTGTCCACTCTGTGTGTCAGTGGCTGTGCGCGGGGACGGTGTGTCCACTCTGTTTGTCAGTGGCTGTGCGCGGGGGACGGTGTGTCCACTCTGTTTGTCAGTGGCTGTGTGCGGGGGACGGTGTGTCCACTCTGTGTGTCAGTGGCTGCGCGCGGGGGATGTGAGGTCCACTCTGTGTGTCCGCGGCTGACAGCAGCAGAGATCAAGTAAATAAAATAAATTAAATAAAGTCACCAAGCGGGTGCCCTGACCATTGCGACATCCAGGGAAGATGCAGGAACGAGGCATAATTGATTAGCTAGCTAACAATGAACAAAATATCTATGCTATTGCTATCTGATGCTATCTGCGATTCGCGAGTGAATGGCTCCACCGATGCGAAGAACTAATTTATACGGCTGGAGCTGCAGGGGGTGGGGCTTTAGACCGCGTGACGAAACGCGGTCACATTTAAACCACGCCTAAAAAATCCTGAAGCAGACATATCTTTAAACAAAGTTTGATCTATAACTCCAAAATTAATTGAGCTACAATTTTGAGACTTTTTACTCATTTACAAGATTACAATTATGACATTTATAATGTTTATTGAAGAAAATATTGAAATTCACTTTACACGGTCTTTAATACCTAATAAACTTTTTAATTTAAAATTATAATTTTATTAATTCATTTTTTTTTTTACCTCTTAGTGTTATATTTCCATTCTGGGACAGAGATAGCAGCTGTCTTCTTCCTCTTCAGGGAAATCCACCAGATCACCTGCAGCTAAGAAGTCTGTGATGACTGAACTCTGAACTTTTCCAGGGACCTGTCCCACCTGGGGGAGCAGGTCCAAGAAGAGCTTGTTGTGAGTAATGAGGACAAATATAGCCACACTGCTGCTACTGTTGTTATTGAGATGATTTTCCCCACCAGTGGAGATATTCACTGCAACTAGATCCGTGCTTTTAGCAGAAAATGTGGACAAGTGGGACTTTTTGGACAAAAACTTTAAACTTGATTAGTTAGATCATAAACAGTTTGTTGCTGCTTATTGTTCTGGTTCTGGCTGTTATTGTATTTATTAGGATTGTTATTATTGTTAGTATACCCTGTTGCATGCTCAATAATCCAGGTAGAAAAATCTTAAAAAGCTTAGTCTGGTCCTCTGGACATTAAAAAAAATAAATTAAAAAAGCAACCAAAAAAACGTAGAAACGTTTCGTCTTTCGTCCGAAAGACTTCCTCAGTCTGAGATGCTGTGTTCAGCTCAGTCTTATAAATAGCACCCTCTCACAGTGGATCAACCAGTTTGCTGATGACAGCCGAAACCAGCTGCTCACATGATCAAGGAGGACCATCAGCCTAACAATGGATCGTTAGCACCCTGATGGTTGTTTGCTATTCACAGAGGGCTGAGTGATACTAGCAATAACAGCATTGTAAGAGGGGGACAGTTGAACCCGGAGGCCTCCACCTCTGTTTAATGATGGGTGGTTTCTTTTCACAAAGATGGCCTCCTTTACTCCTCTCTCAAACCATTGTTCCTCTCTATCAAGGATGTGAACATCTTGATTCCTGAAAGAGTGACCGCTGGCCTGGAGAAGAGTGTAGACTGCAGAGTCCTGATGTTGATCTTCTGTGCTGGGCCATCCTTTTGGCTAGTGGCTGTTTAGTTTCCCCGATATAAGACTGATCACAGCCCTCCTGACGCCGGATGGTGGACCAGAATCGCCTCGAAGCCGTACGGAAGTCATTCTCCATGGCCTCTCCGAACTCCTCCCACGCCCGAGTTTTTGCCTCAGCAACCACCCGAGCCACATGCCGCTTGGACTGTCGGTACCTATCTGCTGCTTCCGGGGTCCCACAGGCCAAAAAGGCCCAATAGGACTCCTTCTTCAGCCTGACAGCATCCCTCACCGCCGGTGTCCACCACCGGGTTCGAGGGTTGCCACCACGACAGGCACCAACTCTGATAAGCTGCCTCGACTATAGAGGCGCGGAACATGGCCCACTCGGACTCAATGTCCCCCGCCTCCCTCGGAACATGTTCAAAGCTCTCCCGGAGGTGGGAGTTAAAGCTCCGTCTTACGGGAGACTCTGCCAGACGTTCCCAGCAGACCCTCACAATACGTTTGGGTCTGCCAGGTCTGACCGGCATCCTCCCCCACCATCGGAGCCAACTCACCACCAGGTAGTGGTCAGTTGACAGCTCCGCCCCTCTCTTCACCCGAGTGTCCAGGACATGCGGCCGCAGATCAGATGAGACGACAACAAAGTCGATCATCGAACTGCGACCTAGGGTGTCCTGGTGCCAAGAGCACATATGTACACCCTTATGCCTGAACATGGTGTTCGTTATGGACAATCCATGACGAGCACAGAAGTCCAACAACAAAACACCACTCGGGTTCAGATCAGGGGGGCCGTTCCTCCCAACCACACCCCTCCAGGTCTCACTGTCATTGCCCACGTGAGCGTTGAAGTCCCCCAGCAGAACAAGGGAGTCCCCAGGAGGCGCACTCTCCAATACCCCCTCCAAGGACTCCAAAAAGGGTGGGTAATCTGCGCTGCCGTTTGGCGCATAGGCACAAACAACAGTCAGAGCCCGTCCCCCCACACGTAGGCGAAGGGAGGCTACCCTCTCGTTCACCGGGGTGAACCCCAACGTACAGGCACCAAGATGGGGGGCAACAAGTATGCCCACTCCTGCTCGGCGCCTCTCACCAGGGGCAACTCCAGAGTGGAAGAGTGTCCAACCCCTCTCAAGGAAACTGGTTCCAGAGCCAGAGCCATGCGTTGAGGTGAGTCCGACTATTTCTAGCCGGAACCTCTCAACCTCACACACTAGCTCAGGCTCCTTCCCCACCAGAGAGGTGACATTCCATGTCCCAATGGCCAGCTTCTGTAGCCGAGGATCAGACCGCCAGGGTCCCCGCCCTCGGCCACCACCCATTCCACATTGCACCCGACCCCTTTGGCCCCTCCCATAGGTGATGAGCACAGGGGGGGGAAGCGGTACGCGACCAACACCATTTATGGTAGGGATGGTGTGCTGTTGACCTCAACTCGGGATGTTGTGAGTCGGTGGGCGGAGTACTTCGAAGACCTCCTCAATCCTACTGGCACGTCTTCCACTGAGGAAGCGGAGCCTGGGGACTTTGGGTCGGGCTCTCCAATCTCTGGAGCTGAGGTCACCGAGGTGGTTAAAAAGCTCCGCGGTGGCAGGGCTCCAGGGGTGGATGAGATTCGCCCTGAGTTCCTTAGGGCTCTGGATGTTGTGGGGTTGTGTTGGCTTACGCGACTCTGCAATATCGCGTGGACATCGGGGGCAGTTCCCTTGGATTGGCAGACTGGGGTGGTGGTTCCCCTATTCAAAAAGGGGGACCGTAGGGTGTGTTCCAACTATAGGGGGATCACACTCTTAAGCCTCCCTGGTAAGGTCTATTCAGGGGTTCTGGAGAGGAGGGTCCGTCGGATAGTCGAACCTCGGATTCAGGAGGAGCAATGTGGTTTTCGTGCTGGTCGTGGAACACTGGACCAGCTCTACACCCTCAGCAGGGTCCTGGAGGGTGCGTGGGAGTTTGCCCAACCAGTTTACATGTGCTTTGTGGACTTGGAGAAGGCATTCGACCGCGTCCCTCGGGGGGTTCTGTGGGGGGTACTCCGGGAGTATGGGGTACCAGGCCCATTGATATGGGCTGTTAGGTCCCTGTACGACCGGTGTCAGAGCTTGGTCCGCATTGCCGGCAGTAAGTCAGGCTCGTTTCCAGTGAGAGTTGGACTCCGCCAAGGTTGCCCTTTGTCACCGATTCTGTTCATAACTTTTATGGACAGAATTTCTAGGCGCAGCCAAGGTGTTGAGAGGATCCGTTTTGGTGGCCTTAGAATCGCTTCTCTGTTTTTTGCAGATGATATGGTCCTATTGGCTTCATCAGATCGTGATCTACAGCTTTCCGCTGGAGCGGTTTGCAGCCGAGTGTGATGCGGCCGGGATGAGGATCATCCATCCATCCATCCATCCATCTTCTTCCACTTATCCGGGGTCGGGTCGTGGGGGTAGCAGCCTAAGTAGGGAGGCCCAGACTTCCCTCTCCCCAGCCACTTGGAGCAGCTCCTCCGGGGGAATCCCAAGGCGTTCCCAGGCCAGCCGAGAAACATAGTCCCTCCAGCGCGTCCTGGGTCTTCCTCTGGGTCTCCTCCCGGTGGGACATGCCCGGAACACCTCACCAGGGAGGCGTCCAGGAGGCATCCTAACCAGATGCCCGAGCCACCTCAACTGGCTCCTCTCGATGTGGAGAAGCAGCGGCTCTACTCCGAGTCCCTCCCGGATGACTGAGCTTCTCACCCTATCTCTAAGGGAGAGTCCAGCCACCCTGCGGAGAAAACTCATTTCAGCCGCTTGTATCCGAGATCTTGTTCTTTCGGTCATAACCCAAAGCTCATGACCATAGATGAGGGTGGGAACGTAGATCGATCGGTAAATTGAGAGCTTTGCCTTTTGACTCAGCTCTCTCTTCACCACGACAGACCGGTACAGCGCCCGCTTCACTGCGGACGCTGCACCTATCCGCCTATCGATCTCACGCTCCAGTTTTCCCTCATTCGTGAACAAGATCCCGAGATACTTAAACTCCTCCACTTGGGGCAGGACCTCCTCCCCGACCCGGAGAGGGCATGCTACCCTTTTCCGGCTCAAGACCATGGCCTCGGATTTGGAGGAACTGATCCTCATCCCGGCCGCATCACACTCGGCTGCAAACCGCTCCAGTGAAAGTTGTAAATCACGAACTGATGAAGCCAGTAGGACCACATCATCTGCAAAAAACAGAGAAGCAATTCTAAGGTCACCAAAACGGATACTCTCAACACCTTGGTTGCACCTAGAAATTCTGTCCATAAAAGTTATGAACAGAATCGATGACAAAGGGCAACCTTGGCAGAGTCCAACTCTCACCGGAAACGAGTCGGATGAGGATCAGTTCCTCCAAATCCGAGGCCATGGTCTTGAGCCGGAAAAGGGTAGCATGCCCTCTCCGGGTGGGGGATGAGGTCCTGCCCCAAGTGGAGGAGTTTAAGTATCTTGGGGTCTTGTTCACGAATGAGGGAAAACTGGAGCATGAGATCGATAGGCGGATAGGTGCAGCATCCGCAGTGAAGCGGGCGCTGTACCGGTCTGTCGTGGTGAAGAGAGAGCTGAGTCGAAAGGCAAAGCTCTCAATTTACCGATCGATCTACGTTCCCACCCTCATCTATGGTCATGAGCTTTGGGTTGTGACCGAAAGAACGAGATCTCGGATACAAGCGGCTGAAATGAGTTTTCTCCGCAGGGTGTCTGGACTCTCCCTTAGAGATAGGGTGAGAAGCTCAGTCATCCGGGAGGGACTCGGAGTAGAGCCGCTGCTTCTCCACATCGAGAGGAGCCAGTTGAGGTGGCTCGGGCATCTGGTTAGGATGCCTCCTGGACGCCTCCCTGGGGAGGTGTTCCGGGCATGTCCCACCGGGAGGAGGCCCAGAGGAAGACCCAGGACACGCTGGAGGGACTATGTTTCTCGGCTGGCCTGGGAACGCCTTGGGATTCCCCCAGAGGAGCTGCTCCATGTGGCTGGGGAGAGGGAAGTCTGGGCCTCCCTACTTGGGCTGCTACCCCCGCGACCCGACCCCGGATAAGCGGACGAAAATGGATGGATGGATGGACAGCCCTCCTGACACTGAAGAGCATACACAATATTACTCTGTTTGTGCCAGGGGACTTGATCTTTGGGATGAACCTGTCTTTGCCGTAATGTAAACAGCATCTCAGACTGAGGAAGTCTTTCGGACAAAAGACGAAACGTTTCTACATGTTTTTTTTTTTGTTGTTGCTTTGATTTGTTTTTTGAATGTCCAGAGGACCAGACACCTTTTTTTAGATATTGTAAGTATAGTTTATTTATTGTAAAGAATGCCGCTTACTTAAAATATCATCCAAATGTGTTGCTTTTATTTATTTTTATACAAACGTATTGTTTACTTGACACATTTTCAAAATAAACATTTTACAAGTCTTTATTGTGTCTTTTTTTTGTACCGAAAATTAACCGAACCGAACCCTCCTGGTAATTGATCCGAACCGAAATGAGATTTTAACGTACCGTTACACCCCTACACTTTGGACAAAGGTGTGGCCCAACCCTAAGCTGAAGAGACAATGCATATATACATTTCATGACCAGTCCTGTAAATCAGTTTCTTTTTAGGATGAGTGTAAGAATATTTGTTGTATTTGTTTCTTATTTTGAGGTCAGTAATGGAAATGTGACTGAGCAAACCACAAATTTCCAGGTTGATGCCAGTCTCTGATTTAAAACCATCACTCTATTCAGCCAGAATCAAAAAATGTTCAATACAGAAACAACTGGACTTTATTTGTAACAGAAGACGTTTCGCTCTCCTCATCCGAGGAGCTTTCTCAATTCAAAGAGCAAAGAGTGGGGATCAGGTTTTAAAGACAGATAATATACACACATACCTATGTGTGAAAACCGTCTGGAAATCAGTCCTAAAGCTGCATTATACATTTTGAAAGTTGGAATCTGAGACCTCCTCTGTTAATGGAAGGTTTTTCTCTCTTAATCTAAACCACTTGTGTCACACCCCTCTCAAACCATCTGTGTTCTCGGTCCAAAATGTGCACATTCTGGTCCTCAAATTAGTGTCCCTTGTCTGTGAGGTGGCGATGAACAGCTGAGTTTTGTCCAGAGGAGGTGGCTCTCTTGTGTTGGGACATTCGTCTGTGAAGAGGCTGTTTAGTTTCCCCAATGTAGAGGTTAGGAAAATCCTCGCTACACTGGACCGCACAAATTACACCACTCTGTTTGTGTGTGGGTATTTTGTCCTTAGGGTGGACCAGCCTCTGTCTGAGAGTCCTGCTGTGTTTGAAATGTTCTGGGATGTTGTGTTTGTTGAAAATCCTTCCGAAATTCTCTGATACTCCAACCAAATAAGGGATAACAATGTTTTTTCGTCTGTTCTCCTTTTTCTGTTAATTAGTGTGTTTTGTAGATTTTCTTGCTGACTTGACAAAGGCCCAGTTAGGCTATCCACATGTTTGGAGAGATTTTTCAATGTGTTTCTGTTCCTTTTCCTTCCCTTCTGTCTTTGTGGGGATGTGTTCGGCCCGATGCTGTAGAGTTCTGATGACAGAGAGTTTGTGTTCCAGTGGATGATGAGAGTCAAACAGAAGATACTGGTCTGTGTGGGTTGGTTTTCTGTAAAGGTCAATTTTAAAGCCATTCTCTCTTTCCATCTGAACCAAACAGTCCAAAAAAGGCAGCTTGTTATCGTTTGCATCCTCACTGAGACACTTTTCCTGAACTTGATGTTGTTGGCCAAGTTAATGTGTCTGGTGAATACTTCTACTTCCTTGGCTTGGATTTTGACCCAGGTATCATCCTGTAGTGGGCATGACCGTGTCCGCTCTGATACACCTGTGCATTTTTGAACTGTTCCAGAGATGACCTTTACTGACCTTTCAGTAATCTGACATTTAACACAATTTATTTTATTAGCTTGAATCAAAGGACAGATTCACTCAAAAGAGATTATTTCTATCTTTGATTTTGTTCTAATACAAAATATAATCAGAGCATCACCTGTGTTTATTCATGAACAGTGTTGTAATTTACAATATGTCTTATGATCACATATGTAAATGCTGTGTCATTTCTGCAACTGAAAAGGTGTCAAAGTTCAGATAAGATGTTAAACTGACTTGCTCAGAAGTTGTTTTTGTTGTTTCAGCTAAAACTCTCACTAGCGTCTGAAAGTCTCCTCACTGAGACACTTTTCCTGAACAATTTCTCTCTGCTCTGAATTTCACCTTGAATCTTGATAACAACAAGTGAACTGCTCGACTGGTTCTTTTGGACCAATGGGGAAGAGACAAGTCTCTCTCCTCTCAGATCTTCTACTAAGGTTCTAAGCTTTTGCTGGAACGAGAGAAGTCTGCTGGAGTAAGCCTCAGCATGAGGTCTTCCCAAAGAACTGAATGAACGTCAGTCAAACGCTAAGGACACGTCATTCAGTTAAAGACTAATAACATGTTGTTATGAGTCCACTTCGAACCGAGCGTAAGCTCAGAACTTTGTTTATTCCTTCCTGGAATAAGTTATCTTGAGCCAGAGGCCAGGAGCTGACGCATTTTCTGATGACCAACGCGAAACCAGGAGACGTTGGAAGGTAAACGAATAACCTGCTCAGATGTACTGGCCCCGCAAGGACCCGTGCATCTGAAAAGCTACAAGGTCTTCTCTTACCGGGCTGTCGTCAAAAGGTAAAGAGCTGTTTACAAACGTACCTGGAATTTAGCAGAAGTCGGATGGAAAGTGTCATTTCTGGTTACACTCAAGATAAATAACTTCCTCTCTTAACCTCTCCCTCTTAAATCTCTCCATCTCCATTCTAAGCTGGTAACTATATTTAAGCTAAGAGCCACAGACTAAGTATAATGACATCCTGTATTTATGTCTGTTGTTACAATTTAAATGTGCTGACGTATTAAATTGCAAGAAAGTGAAATCATCAATCAAGTGTAATGGTGTTAATTTTAGTTGATTTATTTTAAATAAATGGTAGTGTCTTTGGCATACCAAACTAAGTTAACGTTTCCATTGTCACTCTATGGCTTCTGTTTTACTTATCCATCATAAAGATCACAGAAATATTGGGTAAACGGAAAAAGAAAAGAATCCGTGAAATTACTATTCAATCTGAATAAGTAAATAAATTAAGGTAAAGAGGTCAGTATTAATATTGACCTCCTATATATCCTTTACAATCCACATATCAGAACCAATGGCTTGGAGTTGTTCCCTCATAGGAGTTTAGGGCTCTCTGTTCCACTTCCTCCGTGTAAAGGATAGCAACAATGGGTGACACTGGAGATCCCATGACACAGTCGTGCTTCTGTCTGTAAAAACTGTCATTGAACTTGAAATAAGTGGTGGAGAGGCAGAGATCCAGCAGGGTGCATATCTGATCTGGGGTGAAGTTGGTCCTTTAGTCCAAATCCTTGTCTTGTAGAAGTCGTTTTTTTGACAGTTTCTACTACTTCAGAAATGGGTATGCAAGTGAAAAGAGAAGTCACATCATACGATACAAGAGTTTCTCCCAGGGTTAGCTTCAAATGTTGAACTTTGTTGGCAAAATCAATGGAGTTCTTTATGCGATGAGGTGTGTTTCCAACAAGAGGAGCTAAAATACCAGCCAGATGTTTAGCAACATTGTATGTCACTGAGTTCATGCTGCTGACGATGGGTCTGAGAGGTGTATCTTCTTTGTGTATTTTTAGTGTTTAAATGGTTACTGTTGCACCGAGGGACTGAGAGAAACGCAATTTCAATCCTGTGTATGTCCTGTACATATTGCAGTTCTGACAATAAAGTTGACTTTGAAAAGAGAAGTCACATCATACGATACAAGTTTCTCCCGGGGGTAGCTTCAAATGTTGAACTTTGTTGGCAAAATCAATGGAGTCCTTTATGTGATGAAGTGTGTTTCCAACAAGAGGAGCTAAAATACCAGCCAGATGTTTAGCAACATTGTATGTCACTGAGTTCATGCTGCTGACGATGGGTCTGAGAGATGTATCTTCTTGGTGTATTTTTGGACGACCATAAAGACGGGGAGTGGCTTCCCCCGGGAACAATCTATAATACAATGATCGATTGATTTTCTCTTTTTCAAGTTTTTGCTGATAATCGGTGACTTTCTTTTTAAATGTGTCAGTTGGGTCCCTCTTCAAGGGATCATAAGTGTTCCTGTCACTCAATAGGGTAGTTATTTTTTCCTGGTAATCAAAAGTGTTAAGGACTACTGTGCATCTTCCTTTGTCAGCTGGTAGAATGGTGATGTTTTGGTCCTGGTTGAGTGATGTTATAGCTTTCCTTTCCTGCGGTATAAGATTTGAAGGAGGCAGTTTGGCACTGGAGAGGGTAGCTGATATTTTCATTCGGAGTTGTTCTTCCTCTGCTTCTGTCAAGTTGTTATTCCTAATCGCGGATTCAGTGGCTGTGATTAGTTCCACAACAAGTATTTCTTGTGGGGAGATGGCAAAATTCAGTCCTTTTGCCAGCACATTTTTCTCAGATTGTGTCAAGGTCCTGTTAGACAAATTTCTAACGCACTGTTCCTGAGTATTTGTGTTGGCGACAACCTCCTTATCGTGAGTGATGGTTTGTGATGAGAAAACCACTCTCTGTTGTAGTTTTATAAACATACTTTTTTGACGTTCCTTGCTTTTTTGATGCTGTGATAGCCGGGCCTTTTCAACAAAACAAGATACTTCTTCCAACAGAGGTAGTGGTAGAAGAGCAGACAGCTTCTGGAGCAGGGGTGTCCAGACTTTTCAGCATGTGAGCTACTTTTGAAATGATCAAGTCAGTGATCTACCTACTACAAGGCCCCGTTTATACGAGAACAACCTGTGGAAACAATAGTGGGTTTTTTCAATGTTTATTGGGGGTAATAAACAAAAAACAAGCTGGTTTACATGAAAAATGCTGTAGTTTCCATGTCAGTCGGGTTGCCAGATAAGAAATGATAAACTACAGGTATTCCCCGTCTTACGAGCGCTCTTACATACGAGGTTCCGGACTTACGAGCTGCCGAACTAACAGTAAATTTGTAAAGAACATTCAAAAAATACAGCATTTTTATGTGTTTTTAGATGAAAGTGTGTTAGCTAACCATTTGGAAACACGTTTCCGACCATGTTTATGAACTAATATGAACGTTTTTGATGAAAAACGAGTGTTCGTAGTAGCGCAAGCATAAATGTTCCAACTTACGAGCGAAAATCCGGACTTACACGTGCTTCGTGTTCCAACATACAAATTTTTGTGTTACGAGCACCTCGCAGGAACAGAACTCGCTCGTAAGTCGGGGACTACCTGTATAGTATTGTGGCTTTTAAATGATAGTATTTTTACCTAAACTGTTGTGTGTGCTGAATAAAGATGTTCTAAGATTCAATTCAATTCAGTTTATTTATACAGCATCAACTCACAAAAGAAGTAATCTCAGGGCACAGAACAGAAACATTTATATTTACAAAATAATAATTTAACAGAAACATTCATAGATAAAATAATAATTTAACACTATTTGTCTGAGGAGCAGACTACTTTGAATTTAACTACATTGCAGAATCATCTTGAGAAAGATTAAGTTTGTGTTGTGTTTCTTGAACATGTGCACAGAAAAGGAGGCGATAAGGCATTTTTAAAATGTATCTGGCAACCCTAGACTCAGATGTATTCATTGTGCGTGCAGCGACTGCATGATCACAGTTACATCTAAACTGGTGAATAACGTATCTTTGGACCCTGGATTTTATTAGTTTTGCTCCTGCATGCTGAAAAAGGGTGAGTAGCAGAAAAACACTCAGCTCTCTGCCATTATTTAAAACTGTTGTTAGTGCAGAAAAACTTTGGACTGCAGCCATCTGTATGTGCAACTTCATACAGGGAGAATTTCACACCTTCAGGGGTGGAGGAGCGGGGATGGTGTTTCCCCAAAAATCTCTCAGACCTGGTTTGAGAGAATGAGGGTTGTGAATGGCTGCCCTGTATGTGAATCAAGTGACGGGATGTTTGATAGGCTGACAAATATATTTTTTTTAATGTCACGCTGCGATCGAACAGTATTACCTCAGTGATCGACCAGTAGATCGTGATCGACATAATGAGCACCCCTGTTCTGGAGGGTCTGATACATTTTGAGTGAGAGAGCTTCAATGGTGAGGTGGATCTGTCTTATTCTCTCACTGAGCAGCTTGTTTTGAGCTTTCAAGAGGCTTCCTTCTGCTCTATGTCCTTTGATATACTGTACCTTATTTTCCGGACTATAAGTTGCAGGTTATTTTTAAAGGGGACCACATATTCAAAATTCACTTTTTAATGTTTTTTTTACTCAACTTTGGGTATTTACTTCATAAAAAAACAGTCCTAAGGCCAAAAAAATGCACCAAGTGGTTTATTTACTCTAAGTAGATTTATTTTTCAGGGATAAAAACGTCTCGATTGCACTTCCTGCGGTTTGTGACGTCACAAACCGTAGCCACAACCCACAGCCACAACCCATCCCAACCTTTGTCCCGCCCCCGTAACCTAGCAACCCCTGGTGATGCTCCACCCACGCGGTTCCTGAGTTCATCTCAGCCTGTACAGTAGGTGGCGGTATGCACCTAACAGTTGTTTGCGATCCGCCATAAATCAAATGGAGAAGAAGAAGAAGAATGTAGTTCATCTCAGCACAATGGCTCCTAGAGTTCGATGTTGCGTTGTTGGCTGCATTACACAACATGTGTCGATACACACTCTTCCAGTCTCAGAGAGCAGAGATGCGTGGCTTAATTTCATTTATAATGGCAATGTCCCGGCGACATTACCGAAGAAAGTTGTAGTTTGCGCAGCACATTTCACAACAAACTCATTTCTCAACTACCAAAAGTACCAGACCGGATTTGCACAAAAACTTCTGCTTAAGGAAGGTGCTGTTCCATCTATTCGTCAAAGTTCTGCAGATGACGCTAGTGTAAGTACAGAACAGACTGATGTCTTTTAAATTATTTATTAGCATTCGGTGTGAAGACGTGTTCTTCTGCACCTCGATAGTTTAGCTACAGCCTGTGCTAACTGTTTGTGTTCACGTCTTGAACACGATATAGCGCAGGCTTATTGTTTATGATTAGCTTGTGTTAACTGAGAATTAATGTTCAACCTGTTCAATATTGGTTTCGGCAGTGCAAGAAGCAAGAAGTGCCGTTCTGCACGAACATGATTTGTTGTTTATGAAATGCTAACGCGGAGCTACAGCTAATGCTAAGGCTGTGTACCGCGTGTGTGTGTGTGTGTGTGTGTGCAACAATGAATCGATAAAATTTGGCTATTAAAAGCGTTGGTAACTAATTTCATCATCGATTCGTTGTGTCGCGCGATTATGCTTCTTTCACGGCGCCGCAGACCTGTTTTGTTCACTTGAACGTTGTAGAAAAGCTGGCTGACTGAATAAAGTTTGAAAAACAAACAAAAAAAACCTCTGCAGTTTGCTGTGTGTTGCTTGAACAGAGCGAGGAGGGAGGCGTAAACAGAACAGATAAATAATCGTTAGTTGCAGCCCTATAGTGTGTGTTTTCATCTTAATCTGAACGATTGTCTTTACAAAGCTGGTAGTTGTAACACTTTGAGACCTAATATTTTCTACTGATGGTCACAAGATCCTGTTTATCAAAACCATAAAAAGTTTTCTGAGTGACAAATATGCTAATTATCACTGTCCTCTTCAAATATTTTCTCCATAACATCAGCAGCTGTTATGTAGAGCATGCATATATATGTTATTTATGTTTTCAGTACAGTGCATAATATCCAAGTGTTGTAGGTCACCTCAATGCTCACTAATAAATATATAAAAAGCTGAATGTGCTGCATGAGACAGTGTCTCATCTTGCATAATAGTGGGCCAAGCTGCAAACAATTCTAGTTTGTGTTCACATGTTGTTTTGCCAGAAATATATTGTCAAAATCTTTAGTCCGGCTGTGATATAATTAGTATTTTTCAATTTAGATATAATTGTTAGGTTATATAACATCTTTCATTAAACATAAAAACAACCAATCCAGAATTAGTCAAAATATAATGAACGTACCAAAAATGTAGCTGTTTTTACAATGACCCTTTCAAATTGGATACCGGCAGTCGGCAGATTTGAAAAACACTAAAATACCTTAAATGCCATCCTTCAACAAAAAATTAGATCACTCTACCCGAAGCAACACAAAATACACAACTGAATACTGTACATGCAAGTGTTTTATACTTTTCTACACCATAGTGAAATATAGTAAAATTGATATTAGATCAAGCAGTGTGGGTCAAATCGAGAAAAAATATTGGTTTTAGGAAACCAGTTTCCACATTTCCCAGGTTCCTGCAGAAATGGGCTGGTCTTTGACGGGCCATGGTGGACCTTAAAACAGTGGAAGACTAACACTGCCTAGTGATCATGCACTTTATGAGACATACATCCACCAATCTGATTGCATTGTTGCATTGCAGATGCACAACCTGTGATGTGAGGCCTCCCTGACCCTTAGAGGACTTTGACACAAGATCTGCTTCTGCAGTGTAAAACCAACACCCTGACAAAAATCAAAAAGCACCTGATCCGAGAGACTGAGGTGGTGTCAGCTCTGGTTCTGATCTTTAAAATAAAGAAGCAAACGGCAAATTAGAAGAGGCCAAGACAGGCTGCTTCTGACGTTTTCACACTCCAGCTCTTTGTAAACATCTAAACTTCACATGTTCAGTTCAACTAAACTGTAAATGTTTCAGTTTAACTTTTCAGTAAAGCCAAAAGAAAAACACAAACTCGAACAGTTTACGCCACAATATTTATTCAACAATATACAGATTAATCTCTCTACATCTCAGACTTATCTTTATATTTATCTTGCTTTTAACTTTATACATTTTCTTATTTACAAAATGAAAAATAAGTATTTGTCTCCATTTATACATCATTAGTACAGTGTTATCCAGACTTGAAGCGTCTCAGACTCATCGTTGCTTAGCTTTATTTTTACAC
>JBBPBX010018746.1:0-16299 GCA_038048925.1 Garcialebias charrua | reverse complement strand
CAACAGCTGAAACCTGGACACGGCTTGGCGCTCCAACAGAACATTGATCTAGAACACGCATCAGAACCGGTTTCTGATAGCAGCTTAACGTTAAGCTTCTGGAATAATCTTAACAAAAGCCCTGGACTTGACTAAAAACGAGTGCACTTTGATTAAAAACCAGTTTTCACGAAGAAATAAATCAATTAATGTGATGGAACTCTACCAACCGTGCAAAGAAAAGCAACCAGGAGACATTTAACCAAAGATTAATGGGGAAGTTTGTTATTTCAGCCTGTGTGTATTTGAGAAAACCCACTCTAAAAAAACCTGTTCAACCATTTTTTTTAAATGACAAGTTGCATACTTATTCTTAAGAATTTTTAAAAAATTAATATGGTCGTCGCACCCATGATGAGAGTATGTAAACTTCTGACTGCAGCTGTAGTCGTCACAACAAAAAGGGTTCATCTGAATCTCATGCAGACTCATTGAAGCTTATTGTGTCGCCGTGTGGACGACTGCAGTCAAACCCCAGGCTGGCGTTCATTTCCCACCCCGATCACATGCAAAGGACACCACACTGAGGGATACTCGTTACTCAAAGTCAACATACAGCACCAGCACGACTGCTGGTAACCTCGGCACTCGTCGTGACGGACGCCGTGAACACACCACCAGCTTATAAAAACGGCAAGAAACGATGCCACTGAACTCACAGCAAAAAAAAATAATAAATACAGCACAGGGATGACAGCTTATTCCAGAAAGCACAAACTACCGTAGAGTTGCACTCGTTTTTCAAAATCCAGCTAGGCAGGAGGCCGAACGGCTGAAAACCGAGGCCTGAAATGGTAAAAGGGTAAAACACAGACGCACAGAAATCACGCTAGGACAAGCAGCTGAGAGGGCTTCAAGCACACCAGGAGCATAAATGAGTGATTTTCACAGAGTTCAACCCTCTATATACATTAATCACTCATCCTCGTCCAGGAGAGCGTCACAACAACCCACATCCACAGTGCACAGATGAATAATAACTTTTTTTTTAACACGTGAACAGTGAAAATAAGTAACAACTGTGACAATACGGTGTCCCACACTCCTAAAAAACTTGTTCAATAAGAAAAGGGGAAGATGCATTTAAGGGCACGTTGAACCAGATGTCTAAACATCCCACTATTTTGTCCCCCAATTTCAAATGAAGACTAATACAGACAAAAAAAGGCATTTTTAAATAAGACACTCGGGCAAAAAAGTTAAAACTAAAAGAAAGCCCTCAAAGAGAGAGGATGCGTGTTGGCACATCTGGCTAAGACGAGGACATGAGTCAGGTTTGGCCCTGGCTGTGCTCGGCAGGGCACTAAACATGCAGAAGAACACGGCATGTTTAAAATAAAAACTAAAAAAAATAAAATAAAATGCAGCCCGAGCACTACAAGAGGCTAAAGAGCAATGTGTGCAGATGCAGGTATTTTACAGCAGAGAAAAACTATGTATACAAGGATTTAAAAAAATTGCACTTAAAAGTCCATAACCTTAAAAAAATAAAAATACTCAGATTAATCCACCAGGAAAAAAAAAAATTGAGACTACATTTAGATAGAATTAAACTTAACCGTAGGGACAAAGTACTCAAAAGTTGTACAGAAAAACACAAAATTGAACATTACAGTATTCCAGCTGAGGTGGGAATAGATTTAGGTCAGATTAACAATCTGGCTTCAAATATGTTGTTTGGTTGTATCTGAACGGCAGGTGAACACACAATGAGGTAGAACAAAATGTTTTTATGACGGTCCAATCAGAACAAATACAAGATCACTGTGGAGACCAGAGGTGCAGTGACACCGTGAAGCCACCAGAGGGCAGCAAACAACCAGCTTTGACTTGACACTGAGCACAGCTTTTACAAACACCAAGTGCTTTCAGATGGAAGGATCCATGGAACCGTTTGAAACTAAAGATACAGTCACTGCCTTTAGAGGCGCATCAACGTGAACTTTAAAACCACAACAGAAGTCTTTACATGTGCAGCTGTTCAGGAATGATTTTCTTCTTTTTTTTTTTTTTAGACTTGTCCAGTCCAAAAGCTCCAGGTCAGACGAACGCTCACATTCCAGCTCGGTTCAGGGACGATCCTAAAAAAGTTATAAGTTTACAAATCAAACAAGAAAGTTGTTTTTTTACCTGTAAAATAAAATGTAGGATTTGACCTGGAGTTAATCACTGAAAACTAAAAAAATGGGATTGTGATTTCAAACATTTAAAGGTGTTTTTCTTTTAACCATACAGTATACGACTGGTTTTAATTAGCAATAAACACAAAAAAGATATCAGAATGATTGCACGTGAGCCCGGGAATGAAAGGGAAGAACCAGGAAAGTAATCCCCCTCTTGTCTCCACATGAGCAGCGACTTATTGCTGATTCGTTTCGACTGATTCAGCCAGGAGCTAAACAGAAGAGTGGAACATCAAGACACTTGCATCTAAAAGTTTGACTCGTAGATTGTCACTTGCTGCTGTTCCCTTTGAGGAATGCTCAGTTTGGTCAGAGATACAGCGACTATCACAACTTATCACCTGAACAGCTGTTAACGAACATCTGTTCCTGTACTCTCACACAAATATTTGAACTGAAACGATCACTGTGGTGCTGCTGGGCGAGGTGGGTGGGTGTGTGTTCTGAACAGCTGTGTGTGTGCGTGTCTTCTGCTGTGCTGGACATTACACCTGTGATATGATCTGCATGTTGAAGCTCGGGGAGCGGGACTGCTTGGTCAGAGGAGCTCCAGGGTTCAGGAGGGCCTGGGCCTCCTCGGGCCTGTTCAGGTGCTCCTCCTGCAGGCTCGCCGTGGAGAGGCGGTGCGAGCCCCCGGCTAGAAGCCCCACCCTTTCAGAGCCTCCTGCCGCCTCCTCTCGCTCATCCTCGCCTCCGTTCAAGTTGAAGTTCATGCAGTCGAAGGACTTGCTGGACGAGGCGCTGCCAGTCCGCACCCGTGGGGGCCCTGCAGGGAAGCTCAGGTGCTTCTTTATGGGACTGAGGTGGATGGCGTCCAATCTGATGCTGTCTGGGGGCGACTGCGGCCTCTGGTGGTGTTTTGTTCCAGCAGCCTTCTGATCCACGGACATCTCCGTCTGTTTTTCTGCCTCCCTCTCTCGCTCCCTTTCCTTTTCCTTCTCCCTGTCCCGAGACAGGCGGGCTGCGATGGCTTTCTTAATACTGCTGCTGTTCAGGCTGCCGCCCCTCGGCCCCACGCCGCCGCCACCACACTTGGTGCCGCTGGGCTGGCTGCTGTTGGACGCCCCCGAGGAGAAGCCTTCGTCTGGGTCGTTGATGTTGAAGGAATCCTCCCCTCCGCTCATCATCCCATCAGCGTCTGAACATGGAGAGTCACAGAAAAACACACAGCATGACAGAAGAACAGAAAAATGAGACGAAGCAGAAAAGGCTGAAGGGATGGTCACAAAGTGTGGTCAAAATGTTTAAGTACTTTCAGAAACTCTGTGTAGCATTCACTAATTTAAAAAAAACATCTCTTTTATACAAAAAAGTTGAGATGTGTAAAACATAAAACTAAATGCAAGAAGTTGCAAATCTTCTAAACTCAAATTTTCACTATGGAACGTGGTAAACAAGAAATGTTCATACAAAAAAATTACCGTATTTTTCCGAACTATAAGTCACACCTTTTTGCCTAATTTGCATGCCCTGCGACTTATAGAGAGGTGAGACTTGTTTATGGATTTTTCCCATATTTTTAGACCAATTTTTGGCTCAGATATGACCGTTTTTCCATTTAGGCAAAAATGGTGCAGTACCACTCTCGGCCGCTAGGGGTGCAGTACCACCCAAACTTACAGAACGTAATCACTAGATGTACACTTGCAAACTGTTAGCTGTTGGAGTTATTTGAGATAAAATTCGATGTTTTATAGACGTAAATGTGTCGTGGTTAGCTTCGTTGTTTTTCCTTGTACTTTTTCAAAGCGAAAAAATTTAAATCCAGCAGATTTGACCATTACGTGAATTTATTAAGGAACGGTTAAGCTAAGACACAGGTTTGCTATAATTTTCAGCAGACAAATAATTGTTTTTACCGTGTTAATCTAGTGAAAAGACCTACGCGTCGCGTAGCGGTGACTCATAATAGATGCGACTTTTATAAAGGTGCGACCCATTTATGGATTTTTCCAATTTATTGACAATAATTGACGACTTATATAAAGGTGCGACCTATAGTCCAGAAAATACTGTATACATGTACTCTTTTTAATAAGGTACTTTTGAGTTTAAGGCAGCAATACATCTAAAAAAAAAAAAACTGGAACAGGGTAATGTTTACCACTAACTGTATCTGTAGACGTCTGGCAACAGAGGATAAGAGTTGCTGGAGTGTTTTAGGAGAAAGTCCTCTCATTATTATTTGATGCAGGATTCCAGCTGTTCAACATTTCTGGGTCTTTACTAGGCCTGTCACTATAACAAATTTTGCTGGGTGATTGTCTCAGAAATTATTGCGATAAACGATAATATTATTTGAAATTTGACAATAATTAGTAATTATTGTCAAATTTAAGAAGAAATGGTGAATTTGTTTTGTGTGTAGTAACTTTTGTCGACCACAGGAGGGCAGTATAAAGGCCTCGTTATACTCACGCTTTGGTCCGCAGTGCGCGCGCACTGAGCCGTGCGGCTCCATGCGTTTAGAGTTTTGCCGCGTTGTTTATAGTTGACGCACGGCGGCACATGGCAAAGTTCTGTTTTTTGAGCCCAGTCCACGGCGTCAACGGCAAAAGTCAACGGCGCGGCGCGCGCACTAGCCTTGCGGAGTTAAAAAAAAATCTGAGGTGCGCGACACGCACCAAGACGCCGCGCGGGGCCTATGCGCAGGGGCGGGGACTGCGATATTGCGTCACTTTTGGCGCGCGCACCCTTGCGCGCTGCGCTACGCGTCGAGTATAAATCTAGCTTAAGACTGTTTGAACCGAAGGATGGATAGTGAGGGAGCGAGCAGCGTGTCTCTTAAAGAAAAATGGGACGGAGGCCCCTTGTTGATATGGGTCGTCTCTCTTTAGTTCTCAAAATGGCGGATGCTCAGTGTGATTTGAGCTCTTTAGCATAGCATTGTTCATACAAAGCTTTTAATTAAAAAAAAATTAAACAAGTTCTCAGCTTCTTTTTGCAGCGAATAACTTTTTAGATGAAGGCACGGGTTTCAACCGTGAATTTGGAGCTTCAACAAGACGGAGGTTTTTTTTCCCAGAGGTCAGCCTGTTAGCTTAGCTTGTAGCTTAGCTGCTTTTACCAATCCAAAAATGTGATTTTGGATGGTTGAAATAGATTTTAAAGAGAAAAGAGAAAGGGAGGGGTCAGTGAAGAGCACCAGAGTTGAGCCTTTTGTCATCCAGTGTCTTCAGTAGAAAGAGAGACACGAAGAAATGATAAAGCTGATAAATGAAAATGAGGTCGATAATTTTCATTGATCATGCGATTAATTGATTTATTATTTATCACGACAGACAGGCCTAGTCTTTTCTGTATTTTTTTTTCTGTATTATTTTTTTTTTCTGGATGTGAGCATATCTTTTCTAAAACCTACATACTTTTCTGCCTCAACAGTGCTGTTCCAGATGTGTAAGCTGTCCACGCAGAGGCACTAATGCATCCCCATACCATTAGAGAGGCAGACGTTTGAGTGTGCTGATGCAGAGACAGGCTGCATGGTTTCCCTGTGGTGTCTGTGGTTTTCTAAAAGAATTCCCAATTTTGATTCTGCCGACCAGTTTCCCACTTTAAACCAGTTTTGGACCAGAGAGGACAGCAGCAAGTTGCTGAATGTTGCTTTGCTCCTCTAGATGTTTTTTATTTGTACTGTTTACACTTACAGCCTTTTGTTACCTTTGTTCAAAAAGTTTTGAGATGTGGTGCTGCCTTAAAAGTCACAATTGTACAAAAACAAAAAAGGTAAAAAAAAATTAACAACATTTCATATGTTCATTATGTTCTATTGTAAATAAAATTGTTATTTTGCATATATTCTACTCACTACACTTCAGTTGTATTTACATTTTGCACAATCTCTCAACTTTTGCAAAATCGGGGTTGTACAAAAATATTAATTTAGCCACTGTTAACAACTAAACTTGGACATAATATAAAATGCAAATAACAGAACACAATAACATTCAGACTGTTATTCATCATTAAATTGCACAATAAAAAATGATGCATGAAACAAAAACAAAAAAAACTTTAAAATTAGAGCCAGCGAGACACAGCTGGCAGATTATGCTGCTTTCATATCTTAAAACATTAAACTTAGCAAATGTTTAAAACATGACAGTATGGCTAAACTCTAACCTGCAGTTTCTGTCTTTAATAACGAGACAACGGTTTGTAAAAGTCTAAAAATGCACACCACTGACACAAGTACATTTAATTAATAAAACAGTAATTTGTTATGTCCTCACATGAAAGCTGAAAGAGAAAATAATGAGAAACTGTGTTAGGGGAAAAAATCACATTAGTAATAAACAGGATGCGGGGTAAAGCCTGTCAAAAGAAGAGAGAGATAATCAGCTGTCTCTCTCCATCATGCATCGTTGGAACAAGCAGAACAGGGAACCACAGACAGAACCAGAAAAGAAATGAAGGGAGCTGATAAGAAAAGGGCTGAATCGACATGCACATCACATGAGAAGGACACATGCTCTCCTGCCCCACCCCTCGTTTCTTCCACAGTGCCTCATCAGCTGAGGTGAGCCCAGGCACCTCATTAGATCGATGGTCTTCCAGGTAAACCATTAGAACCACAGAACTGGCACAGGCTGACCCAAGGCCCAAATAAAAACATACGGACTACAAGTTCCAGGTGACACAATCATATCACCGTCTCTTAGCAGGCTGCTACATCACTGCGTGCTGATGGAGCAGCTTCAAACTCTTTCTTGATGGTGCGTTCAAGGGGCATCTGGACAAGTAAACTTTTAGAGCTTTCAACTTGCATGAGGTATACTGTATTAATAAAATCCTGAATATTTACACAATTTCCTGCAGGATCCATAAACTTCTATCTTATCTTATGTATTTGACAGTATAATGTTCATTGTGTTAGTTTTATAATAAAAACAAATGAAAAGATGTATAAAAATAGTTTAAGAATAACTGTTTCTTTTAACTTATTTTACATATGAATATTTATGTTCAGTTCCCTGAGATAACTTCTGTTGTGACTTGGCACTATATAAATAAACTGAATTGAATTGAATTATAGTTATGGTACATAACCAAAGTGTAATTAAAAGATTCACTTATTAGCTATTAATCCAACAACGTTCAGTCAGATCACCTGGAGGGTTTCATTTTTTGTTTTGTTTGATTGTTTATTTATTCATTTCATTTCAATTAAAACAAGACATATTCAAAACAAATAAATATACATATAAAATGAAAGGCAGCAGAAGAATGAATTCTTATCATTTCTGCCCCTTCTTAACAAAATCAAATCAAAACTATCAATTCAAACAATACATAATACAACAAACCACAAAATTTATCACAATTATTCAGTATAATTTCTTAATATTAGCAAAACACTCACTCTTTGCCCCACTCCCCTCAGGACGGAGGTTGAGGAGCATCAAGTGTAGAACCACTAGACTGAGGAACAGCTTCTACCCTGAGGCTGTTAGACTCATGAATAAATAAAAATAAAATAAAAAAATAAACACTGCAAAATATCACATCATACTGATGCTGATCTGTTTTCTTGTTGCTGTGTTCATCTGTGACCATCTGCTCATACAAACTCATGTTCGTGCTGCTGTTTATTCCCACTATATTAGGCTTAGTGTATTACTAGTTGATGTTTTTCTTAGTTAGTTCTAGATGTTATTACTGTTTTTCTCTTTCATTTGTTGTTGGATGTAACTGGGACCTCGTGTACATAATCTCGTTTTCATCTCATGTACCACATGCGGTGCAAATGACAATAAAGACTCTGACTCTGACTCTTTCTGACTCTCAAAAACTTTAATATATCTCGTCAGCAAAACATTCTTTATCTTTTTCTTAAATACAACTAGTGATTTCTCCTTTTTTGCATCATTATCCAAACTATTCCATAAACTAATTCCCTTCATTAAAGTTTTGTGCCGAGACGTTTCGCCCTCCATCCTGAAGGCACCACCGATGTTAGCACAAACGTACGGTAACTGTTTTTTCCTACTTTGGAGTAAGCTGTTGGTGGGGGATCAGTTTTGATTGGTGTTTCTTCAGACTGATGAAGCCTTCTGGATGGAGGATGGAACGTCTCAGCACAAAAAAAGAAACCTTCCAGCTGACCTGACTGAACATTGTTGGATTTTATACCTGGATTATTGAACAGGAACTTTGGTGTTAGTCATTAAGTTCCTATTATTGGTCAATAGTTTGTTCCTGTTTTTAGTATTTTACATCACTTTATAACGTAGCTGCTTTCGTTTCGTTTTTTTATATAATTTCTTCTATTTACTTTTCATTTTATACGATTATCTATTGTTGACAGTACCTCATCTGTTCTTTGTTTAAAACAAGTCTCTCTTGTAAATGAGTCCTCGAGGCTCAACGAGACTAACCTGTAGAAATAAAGGTTGAATGAATGAAAAAATAGGAAGACAAATGTTTATAACTACAAACTAAAACTTGACTAGTATATCCAATACTGTGTAATAAATTACACAAAATAAACTAAAAACAGGTGCTGGGCAGACTCAAAAGACAAAAACTGTGGCTCTATTCTTTTTAATATAAGCGCACGGTTTACACGCAACTGAAATTGTTAAGCATAAAGAAATTAAACTACAAAACAGACAAAACGTGTTTTTTTAATAGTTTGACTAAAGTTGAGTTTTGTCAAGTCTAATTTTTTTTCCGGCAATTACTGCGGCTATTACATGTCAAAACTGTGAGCCCAGTTTTTACAGAATTGATGTGCTGTTTCCACGACAGTTTTTCATCAATTACCACACCCAAAAACTTCACCTCATTTACTCTCTTTACTTCCACTCCATCAATTTTTAGAGAAAAATCCATATTCTTTTTTGTATTACTAAACAACATACAATTAGTTTTTCCAAGATTCAATGATAGTTTGTTTAATTTAAACCAGGTTTGTATTTTGGCAAATTCCATTGTTATTAATGCAGACATTTGTTCAAAGTATATTAAAGGTGAACTCAATTAACCACTTGCTCTTCTCCAAGGCGGGACGTCTCCTCTCGATCTCTGCTTTTGCTTTTGCTTTGTCTTGTCTGTGAAACTGTCTGAGAGCCTCTCTTCTACAAAATCTTCCGAATCATAACTATGGACTTCAATTTGGTCAGTTGGTCCCTCAACACAACTGACAACATTTCTTCAGTATTCAGAAGACAGGCTGTATTCAGAAGACAGGCTGTAGGCGAGCCAATTTGCCCTGTTGGCATGCACACATCTGGATATCTCATCGACTTGAAGACTTGATGATGTGTCTATCTCTGCTGTCATCTCTGGACCTTAGTACGCATATTTAATTGGATTTATGATAACTGGTTCCTGCTTTTTGGATTCGGCTGGTTCCTGGTCTATCAACACACAAGGAAGATGGTGGCTAATTTGGATCTGGTCAGGTTGCCTGCCTTACATGATTGCTTGGTTCATGTCTCGAGAAACCAGACTTTTGGCTGAATGGATTACATCTTGGGGATTTTCTGAGGCTTGTTCCATTTGATATGGTCATTTAATTTGGACATTTTGGAAGCGAGTGGACTGACACAGACTGAAGGTAGATGTCATTAAAGTTTTGCCTGTTCTCAAAACAATAGTGTTTATCTGAAATTTGGCTCACTGACTGACTGTGACAGGCTGTCTTATCTCAACACGCCTGGAGAAGTTTTGTAAACTTGACGCTCTCACCCAGTCCAGCCCTTCTGCTGAGGAATTCCACTGACTTTTTCAGAGAAGCCCAGCTGAATAAACATTCTGTCATCATTTCAGGAATCTGGATTCGACTCTGGCTCCGTCCTCGGCAAACCCCCCATGTGTGTAGCATCTCCGTGAACTGAATGATTCTATTCGAACTCTGTAATAAGGGCTGGCATGCTCACCGCCTTTGAGTCCCTCTCCCCCGCCATCTGCATAATGTTGGCGTCTTTATGTGCTTGTGTGCAATATTCTTTTCATTATCACATTTTTGACCTTCAGAGGTCAAAAATGTGTTAGGAACTTTTTGTCTCCAAACCCTATTTGTCATTTTTCACCACTTTTATTGTCTGTCCAACAGATCTCACTTTTAAATGAGTCTTTGAGGCTCAGTGTGACTTATCTGTTTAAATAAAGGTTGAATGGATGATGTTGTGAAATAAACATATTTTTGTCTTCGTGTTTTTTCATCTTGAATGGGTTTTAAAAGGATGCAGCTTGTGTCTGTCCTGCAGGCTTAGGGACTGCTCTATTTTTGGATCTAAGGGTGTGTGGATTTATAGTTTTGTGTGAGCTGCTTTGGGGCATATATAGGACATGATTGCATGGACATTTGTGAAACAGTTAAAACCTTGATTATAAAGCACTTGTGTATTAATTATATAACAGTTGTGTGTTAGTTTCAATCAGGTTAACATATAGAACTGTGTATTATCCTTCACTCTCAAAAACGCAAAGTCTGCAAGCTGAAACAAGCAATGGAATTTCCTGACAGAAGCTTTCTAGCAGTTGGGGAAGGGCAACGTCTTAAAGCAGAACTTCTATTATTAAGGTGAGAGCAGGCAAATGCCCAAATAAGAGCATAAAGCAGAACTTCTATTATTAAATTGAGGGCAGGCAACGCCCAGAGAAGGGTATAAAAATATGATTATTCTTCCTCCACGACAGTCAACGCAGCCAGCCCAACGAGAAGAACAGCTGTATTCAGACTAAATCAGGTTGTATATGGGGTCTCTCTTGAAATGCCATTTCAATGTGTTTTCTCTCTCTTTTTCTCTCTCTCCTTCTTCTGTCTCCCTATCTCTCTCACTCACTCTCTGTCCACTTATTTTAATCAAATATAATGATTTTTTAAAATATAACAAATGTATTCTGTGACTTTTAAACTTATGATTAATTAAACTGGTTTGGAACTTTAAGTGAGCGTCTGTCGTGTTTAAGTGTATCTCTCCTTTTTGATCCAAAGTGAAACCAAAATAACGAATTCGGGGCAAATAAGAATCAAAGCCAACAATGAAAAAAAATTATTTTAACACATGAAAAGTGTAAGCCCTATTTTAAATAGGTCTTAGTAGCTGTAAACAACTTTTATTTATTTATTTTCATTCAGTCTCTACCTGTTTTGAATTGTAGTCTATGTTCAAAACATGCTATAGGAAACCTTAATTAACCGTCTGGTTACCAAGGTCACACGATATTGTGAGAGGTACTATTTTAATACAGCAGTAACAAAATCAATTATAATAAACCCAGTTTTTTTGAAAGGGACCTTTCTTGCACCTAGACACAACCACACATCAAATGAAAGTTGGTAACTCATGATGTCACAGCAGCTCATGCAGTGTCTGGGTGTTTCCCATGTAAATGGGGAAATTTATAATGTAGTCATCCAACATCTGATTCATCTGGTCATGTAGCACTGAAACACTGCATATTGATCATGTGGTTGTATCAGACTGGTGTGGTTGTGGCCCTCTGGTTTAAAACACAGTGAACCACATCAGCTGCCTTCAGCCTGTTAGCTTATCACTCCTATCAGAAACTATTCTTCTTCTGCATGTTCAGATTCAGATTCAGATTCAGATTCAGATTCAGATTCAGTTTATTATCGCCATTGTCAATGAACACGATTCACAGACTAGGAATTTGCTTCGGCATAACGGTGCATAAAATATAAAAACATAAGACACAAAAAACATAGACCATAAAACATCAATACAATCAATACAATATTCAGTGAACAAAAACTACTAAGAAACAGCGCAATTAGAGTGGTGCAATCAAAATACAGTGATACAGTGATTCCCAATCAAAATACAAAATACAGCGACCAAGGCAAGTTATGGGGTAACATGGTTATGAGTGTTCAAAAGTCTGACAGCAGAGGGGAAGAAACTGTTTTTATGGCGGGAGGTTCTGGTCCCAATTGACCGAAGCCTCCTGCCTGAGGGGAGTGGTTCGAACAGACCGTATGCAGGGTGAGAAGGGTCAGCTGTGATCCGACCTGCTCGCCTCACAGTCCTGGAGACGTACAGGTCATGGAGAGATGGGAGACTACAGCCGATTACCTTCTCAGCAGAGCGCACAATGCGCTGCAGTCTGTGTCTGTCCCTGACAGTGGCCCCGGCGTACCACACTGTGATGGACGCGCTGAGAATGGACTCGATGATGGCCGTGTAGAACTGCACCATCAGCTTGGCCGGCAGCTTGGCCTTCCTCAGCTGTCGCAGGAAGTACATCCTCTGCTGAGCCTTTTTGATGAGGGAGCTGATGGTTGGCTCCCACTTGAGGTCCTGGGTGATGGTGGTGCCGAGGAACCGGTAGCAGTCCCCAATGATGATGGGGGTGTTGTTAAAGGTGATGGGGGGCAGAGGGGCTCTGTCTTTCCTGAAGTCCACAATCATCTCCACTGTCTTCTGGGCGTTGAGCTCCAGGTTGTTGTTGCTGCACCAGGTCACCAGCCGGCCCACCTCTCTCCTGTACGCAGACTCATCATCATCCGAGATGAGCCCGATGAGGGTGGTGTCGTCCGCAAACTTAATAAGTTTTACGGAGTCATGGCTGGAGGTGCAGCAGTTGGTGTACAGGGAGAAGAGCAGAGGGGAAAGGACACATCCTTGTGGTGAACCTGTGCTTATGGTCTGAGTGTTCTAAATGCTGTCTACTGCAGGTAAAATATTTTTTGTTCATCTCTAATATCACTACTCTAAAATGTCTGACATACTATGAGCCTTATAAAGACCTGGTTCCACAGGAGTCCACTGTGACAGTGTGTGCAATGAGGGCCTCTGGGGGCCCAATTGCTCCTACAGCTGCACCTGTGAGAATGGAGGCTCCTGCTCCACAGAAGACGGGACCTGTGTCTGCGCTCCCGGCTATCATGGCACCAACTGCAAAAGACGTAAATGCATGCACGCACACAGACACACAAACACAGACACACAAACACACGCACACACTAGGGCTTTAACAGACTACTTGCGTAATCGACACATCGATTACTTGGTTAAACCCTTAGCACGCACAAACCCCGCCCCCCACACACAAATTTGTGCATGTTGTTCTTATGTTGTAACTACAAAACATCCAGAAAAAAATCTCCAAAAAATTAAAAATTATATCAGAATTAATTTAAATACATTTTACACTTTTATTGATCAACTTTTAATATTTGTTTCAATGACAACCTGCCAAACATGTGGGTACAAGGGAAATTCAGAGCTACTAAAAGGTTCAAAACTGATTTTAAATATAAGCAACAATAATGTAGTATGTATGAGGGGGTTCAGATTTACTGAACTGTCCTCTACACTAAATGTAAGAATTAGCAGGATATACCTGACATAAATAACCTCATCATCAAATATAAACGAGTTCTCTTTTTAAGGAATTTACCAATAAATTGTGTGGCAGGAAACGTTAATTTATGTTGATTCACCAGGAGATGAATCATTTATTAACCGAATCATAAAATTACATTAACATGTACACAGGATTGGTTCTAATCAAATTGTTTATAGACTAACTGTCGACAGATTCAATTTTGGAACAACAGACCACAGGTAATGAAATGACATATTACTTATATCTGTAGAAACATATTTATTAATGTGCTGGCAAGAATAAATAAAAGAGAAAGTTTAGGAGGAGTAAGATGTTGGATAAAAAGAAGTTAAAGTCAGGAAGGACTACCATAATTCAGGGAGTTGGGTTATGGAATGACTTGGAGACAGATGTTAAAGAAGCCAATTCAATATTTGTATTCAAAAGAATGGTCAAGGTCAATTTGTTAAAAAATATATATGAATGGAGTTTAATGAGAATTGTATGAGAATTAGGAAGTTAAATGAGTTGATCATTTTGTTTTGGTATTTAAAGAAAACGTTTGTTTGAATTGTTTATTAGAGAATACTAAATACTAAATACTAATATTAAAAATTTTCTTCATCTGCTACCTTTCATTTTATATTTTCTTTTTCTTTTTCTTATTACATATAAATATTGTTTTGTATTTTATTATAGAATGAATAAATAAATAAATAAAAATTATTTGTCCATCCCAACAGCTTTGTCTTGTACAAACAGTCTTTGTCAGATTCACGTTCTCACACAGCGGTGAGTCGTAACAGAAATAAAATAAAATACAAAGGTTCATGCAACGGTGAATGGCCGCTCTCACGCCAATGAACACACACAAACACACTATTTGTTGCCAGGTGTAAAAAAAATACGACCGTCGCACTAGAGGCGTGAGAATATCTTTTTTTTTACACCTGGAAGCCCTGCTTCACTCACAGAACACAGCCGCTTTCACATGCAGCGGTCTCATTCGATAAACCAAAACACGATCACTCGTCCGGCGTGCCTCAGTTTTCTCTAGAGTTTAAAATCTCAATTTCAGCTTCCCTCACAACTGTGAGTAAAACACTCAATTCCACACGGCGGTGGACGATCAGTCAACCAACAAGACAAACAGACCTGAATCACGAACAAAACACATAAACAGGGTCACTAGTGGAGACAAATTACCCCTTAATATAAAGAGACAACGTTGTTTTAATCTTTAGGCCCCAGTATAGCTGCGCGTAAAGGCCCCAATATACCTGTTTCTTTTGCCTCACGCCGCTCGGCGCCGTGGGAGCGCCGCGGCAAAAGCCATTGATCGCGGGCGTGAACGCGCCAAGCTCAAATTTTACTACGCCTACGCGCGCGTTGATAAACTGCCTCGCGTTTCAGCAAATGACCAATCAGCGACCTCAATTTGTCCTGTAGCCTGCACTCCAGAGAGCTGCGCTTGCACAGAGTATAATATGAACTGCCTGCGCGCAGCTCACGCCAGTCCAGCGGCGCTGGGCACAAAGAACAGTATACTGGGGGCTTCAATCCGAGCTCCGCGGCGCGCCGTGTGAGCGCCGCGGCAAAAGCCTTTGATCGCGGGCGTGAACGCGCCAAAGTCAAATTTTACTACGCCTACGCGCGCGCGTTGATAAACTGCCTCGCGTGTCAGCAAATGACCAATCAGCGACCTCAATTTGTCCTACTCCGCCCGGCTGCAGCTGCTGGAGCCTGCACTCCAGAGAGCTGCGCTTGCACAGAGTATAATATGAACTGCCTGCGCGCAGCTCACGCCAGTCCAGCGGCGCTGGGCACAAAGAACAGTATACTGGGGGCTTTAGTCCTCTCAGGGACTCAGCGCTTTCTCTCATTTTCCTTGCGTCCGTCCGGTGGAGAGTGGGGGATGCCAAATTCCCAACTTTTGCAGGTCTTAGACCTGTCTGCTGACTCACACAAACTATTTTTCCAAACTCTTTCTCTCTATAACGGTTTAAGCAACATCAACTTCTTAAAACAACCAAATCACTTCACCACAATCAAGGCTGTTAATCCTAGACAGCAAAACTGATGCTGCCCTTCCACACTGAGGAAAATTCCTAGTTTTTCGCCGGTGTGTGCGGACGTGCAGAGTCCGTTCACCTGGATTCAATCCACATTTAACAATTACTCCTGTATTCCATTCACACTGCCCGTATCCTCCACCAAATTGTTGAGGTAATCAAACTATTAAAAACAACAAGACACTTTACTCAAAACTGCCTCAACTAGATTGTGCAATGGAATGAAGACAAAGAGTCAAAAACAACTGCCTAAGAAGTGGTTCTGAATTCAGACAAAGATTTATTTTACCTTCACAGTGCTGAAAAGGGAGATGCATGTGAGAACATGCACCTCACATCCATCAAAAAACACGTCTGACTTACAAATGTCTTTGATTCATTTAAATACAGCGTTATCAGTTACATTGGAATTCCTTATCGTGATGTTGTTTCTCTGGATTAGCAGATGCTCCTGGGCGTGGTCTGGCATGGTCTCATTTTCCGACCACTGCCCCAACTGACAATGGTGTGTTTCAGCAAGATAGCATCAATCTTTGGTTGTCTTGTTACACAAACAAAGAGTAACGAAGAGTTACACACATCATGAACATCAATGACGTACATCATGGTTCTGTAGCTTTTACCATACCGTACATAGAGAGATTCTTGTGTGAGAGCGTCTTATTCTAATAAAGCATAACATAAAAGAACTCTGTAGGACCCCA
>JBBPBX010018745.1:25634-45242 GCA_038048925.1 Garcialebias charrua | reverse complement strand
TCCGCACCACAAGGCCAGGCGGCTCACCTCGTTCCTGTAGTCCGTCTCATCGTTGTTGCTGATGAGACCCACCACTGTTGTGTCGTCCGCAAACTTGATGAAGTGGTCATCTGTGATGAATCTCCAGATGCAGGACCGTCTGTGGCAGTAGTAGATTCACCTTAGCACTTTGTGGAAGATGTGAGGTTTCCTCATTGCTAGCAACATTAGCATTTGGAGGTCAGACAGGAGCCTAAGAAAAGCACAAAGAAAAACAAGATTATAACCAGGCAATACCAAAAAACAATATAATAAAACAAAAACAAACAAACATAAGAAATTGTCATAACTTACGTGTGCATGTAGTCAGCTGGAGGCTCTCAACACATTTAGTCAAGTATTAGAGAATTCAGTGAGGCCTAGGTCAGAGGATATGGACATCAGAGATTGTAAAATAAATTCAAATCATGCAGGTAACAATTAATGAAGAACCCCAACTGACATAATTAGAAGTAAAAGCCAAAATACTGTATATAAAATGACCAATAAATACACTTGAAATGCATCAATTAAATTAAAAAAGGAGAACTTTACCTCATGTTTTATAATTTAATTTACCTTCATATTTATTTTTATGCTTTGTTCCAATAAACTTTACATACTGTTTTTAAAAACATATTTTTGTGTTCCTTTTTACTTGTATCTGCATTTGTGCCTCCCAATATTTATATTGTAAATATTTATTTATTTTATATTTATTCCCCCAAAAGTCTTTTTATTTCCATGTGTTTTTACACTTCTCTGTCACCCGTTTTTACTTCATCTTATGTATTTCTGTCTCATGATGTAAATAAGGTGGGCAGAGCTTCTTGGGTCAGCTCCACTTCTATTGGTCAAAAAAACAGGAAGGAGCAGGATCCATGTGTAGATCTACTGTGCATGAAGCAGAAATGCATAAGGTAAAGTCAAAACAGGAGACATAGAAATGTAAGACCCATTTAAAAAAGAAAAACTTGTGGGAAAAAAATATAAACAATAATTGAATATAAACATTAAAAGGCACAAATGCATCTACAAGAAAAACAAAAATATATATTTTAAAAATACAGTAAAATGTAAATTATAAGCAGAAATATATAATTTATTGGAACTAACCTGGAAAATAAAAAGGTCAATTAAATTATATAACATGAAGTAAATTTCTCCTTTGTAATTTAATTTGTGCATTTTTAGTGTATTTATTAATTTATCAGTCCATTCATATACATGCTTTTACTTCTAATTATGTCAGTTTTGATCTTCCATAACAATGAACATACCAAACAATGGAAAACAAAAACCAAAGTAGCCAGCACTTACCCATTACAGGGTTGGCCTCACAGGTACTTCTTTGTGTACAACTGGATCCAGAAGCTTTAGGTATTTTTCTCCCAGACTAGCCGAGGGAAAAAAAAGACAATGTAGTACTGAAATGTGTGTGTATACAGTATTTAAATGTTAAAATTTACAGATTATACCTGACAACAGGTCCAGAGGAAAATGTTGGAGCAGGTAGGTGGGAGACCTTTAAAACAAAAGTACATTTACTCTTAAAGTACAAATACATTTTTTAGCATATATGATTGATTGACTTTACCTGATCTAGTCAACACTTACCTGTTCAGGGAGTGGCTCAGGGATATGTCTTTATGTACAACTGGATCCAGCAGCTCTTGGTCTTTTTTCTCCAAGACAAGTTGGTAAATTGACAGAAACGTCCAAGGAACAAACCAATTAAATACTGAAAGAAAAAAAAAAACACACACACACACACACATATATATGCACTTTATTCTTTTAGGTTAGGTACAAGTACATGTTGTGACATCTGACTAATCAACTTCACTTACCTAAAAGTAACATGCAAATCAAGCGCATGGCCAGCACTTCAAATTGTGTCCCGCATTACTGGAAAAGAAGAATATTTCATTTATATTTGCAAATAATAATGAAGGTTAAAAGAATTATGAACACACACACACATTTATATGTTAGTTTGTTTCCTCACAGTAAATGAAACAGGATAAAGAGGGTCTTCATTTCATGACAAAGTAAATGATAAAAGCAGCAATGTGTATTAGGATGGATATATAGTGTAAACCTGTGATTCTCAAAATACACAAAGTACATGCTGCATCTGTGATTGATTGGCTTTATCTAAACTGATTAACATTTACCTGTTTAGAGAGTGGTCTCACTTCTTCTTTATGTACACCTGGATCCAGCAGCTCTTGGTCTTTATTTTCAAGACAAACTGGTAAATTGACAGAAAAATGAAAGGGGAAAACCAATAAAATACTGAAAAATGTGTGTGCATACAGTATGTAAATGCAAAAATATACAGATGTTACCTGACAAGTCCGTGTGAAAAAGTTGTGACAGGGACATGTGGGAGATCTTTTAAAAAAAAAAAAAAAGTACATTTAATGTTTTTGGTTAAGTACAAGTACGTGTATCTGTGATTGATTGGCTTTACTTATTATAAGTAACCTGTAAATTAAGCACATAGTCAGCACTTAAAATTGCATCCTGGATTTGATACAACAGTGAAATCTATTATAGTTCTCTATTATCGCATAAAAACCTTTATTTCAGTTTAACATATAAAAACAAACATTGTAATGGAAAAACATTACAAAATTACATATACATACACTAGCAACTACAAACATAAGAGGAAGAACAAAACTAACAGTCTAGCCTAAAGTGAACTACAGTATTACTGTGTGATGATTTTTTTTTTTATCAAACCAACATTTTTTTTGTATAAAACATAAAAGACAATCAGTAGTTGGCCAAAGTGTTGCACAGCAGTAAAAAGTCAACAAGAACACAAGATCGTATTAACGAAAACAATAACAAAAAAAAGTAAAGCATTTCATAAACTGGAATTTTCAACTCTTATGCAAAAAATAAAAGCATTTGAAAAGTGATCCCCTTTTACTATGTAGGCTATATTAGAAATGTCTTTCACAGACACCATATAACCAAAAGAAAACTTTTAAGGGGCTTTCAAACTTGAGAACGCTCTGCTCTCTCCTTTCGTCCACCTCCACGGTCAGAGGCCAAGTTGAACCATCTGATGAAATAATGGTTTATTTCAGTTTCAGTGGCCTTTTGCCCGAGATTGTTTTTACGAACAGCTCCTGTATAAATACAAAATATTGACTGTCAAGGAAAGAGATGCGACTTACAGGTAGAGCAGTGGTTGAAGTGTACAATGGAAGGGAGAGCTTTGAATGTTATAGACATACATACATGCTGACTCAATATTAAATATTAGTGTTAAAGTGTAACCAGACAGCACAGCTTAATGGTGTGTTTAATGCGACTCTGGTGGTGGCAAAGACAAAGGCTACGTTCACACTGCAGGTCTTAATGCTCAATTCTGATTTTTTTTTAATCCGATCTTTTTGTGTGAACGTTCACATTTCATTTTAAATGCGACCTGCATCTGACTCCTGTGTGAACGCTACACAGCGCTGATGTGACACGCATGCGCAGTAAAGACGTGCAGTCTCAGTCAGCCGGCTTGTTTGTTTACAGAGTAGCATAGATGCTACTTTTGCACGTCGAATCTGAAGTTGTTGTTTAATCTCAGAGCCGGTTAAATAATTATCTGACCTGCTTGTTTAGTTCAGTGTTTATATCTGAACCTGCCTCTGATGCTCCAGTGAAGCTTTTTATTTTTGAACCAAACAACGAGCTGGAAATGAAGTATTGACTGAGTAACTTTAGGATTGATACGCTCTGACCCAGGCTGGATTTAAGTAAAAAGACAAAGCAACTGGATTTCTGTTTTGGAGCAGTAAACACAGGAATCTACAGATTTAAACAGCGTCACTTCAGGTTAGTGTCTTATCGATCCTTCACCCCCTCCTCCCTGATGAAAAGGTCAGATGGAATGTGACATGAGCGTTCACACTGCAGTCACTTTGAAAACATCAGATATGTATCCAATTTAGAAACACATACCGAAACGGCCTGGGTCGGATTTGAAAAAAATCGGATTTGTCACGTTCAGACTGTCGTAAAAAAATCGGATATGGGTCGGATTTGCCTGCAGTGTGAATGTAGCCAAAGAGAACAATGAGTCTCTGAGTTGTTTTTAGTTAGTTTTAGTTAGTTTTGTAAAGATAATATAATTCCAGTTAGTTTTTGTTTTTTTCCTTTTATTACAGTTTTTATTTATTTTAGTTTACTATAGTAACCCTGGTTGGAAAAAAGAAGTGATAGCAAAGATACAAAAGAAATAGATTAGTGACAAAGCTTTAAAGTTATAAGTGATCAGGCATACAAAGGTAACGGTTACATGAGAAACGAGTATCAGTATAAAAAAACAGCTGCACGGTTTACAGACTACAGCTCAGAGAAACAGACAGGAGCAGGAGCTGATGTGCTGATGATAGTATAGATAGGATCAGGAATGAGTCAATTTCATCAGAGGATAGATAGTGAAAATACCCTGATACATACGTGTCAGAAGACCCTTTGTAGCCATAGAGCTGAATTGCTTCTTGTTATTCATCCCTTTCCAATTGATGTTTTTGGCAACATTGTGTGAAAAGACATGTGCCAAAATGTTCCAGGTCAACTGTTTGGTTGTTTGACCCCCAATAGAGGCCAACCATGAAATCTGTGTGGGGGAAAAAACAGATTGTGAGAAACCAAGAAAGAAAGGAAAGGAAAAAAACAAACAAATGAACCCAGGGAATGATCCTTTGGACCTAGGATGTTTTTTGTGTTTTTTTTTCCTACAAGCTGCAAAGGGTGAGTAACAGAAAAAATACTCTGCTGTCTGTAATTTATTGTAATTGTTAGAAGAAACTTTTCTGTAATCGCCTGAGAACTGGCTGTTAGCGCATGCATGCTCTCACAGCTGCGGGGTGTTTCACACCTCTGTGGAAGGTGCTCCTGAAAATCTACAGGATTTGCAGACCAGGATTCATAAACCTCCGGTTTCAGAGAGAATGACAGTTAGTGTCGTATACATGATCTGCCGAACCGCAGGAAAAGAACTGCAGTTTCACTCAAAATGTGTAAACGGGGCCTAAGTATGCTACCTGCCACTCACTCAATGTAGCAGTAGGGGCCACATGATACTAGAGGTCTTTCATCCACTACAAACCAATGGTAAAAACAAACAAAGAAACTGCAACCACAGTTGAGAACTAGCTTCATTACAAACACTGGCACGTTTACAGAAATGTCCATATTTATCTACTGTAAATACTCAAATAAAAATGAATACAAAACCATTTGCTTTTTCTTGGTGAGGTTTGCAGCATCTTGAATCCACACCTCAAACTGCTCGACTTCATCGACAGATGTAAGAGGAAACGATATTTCCTCAGGCATCTCTGCAGAGGGTTCAGATACTGGGTTGGTTCTGGTTTACACAGTGTTAACCATTGCACTCAGCTGGCTAACTTGCTGTTTAACATTTTCCAGCAGTGTTAGCAAGTGTAGTTCAGCAGCTAAAAAAAATATACAGACAAGTCATGGAGACAGCACTGATTAAGACACACACACACACATATACTGTGCCTTGTAAAAGTATTCGGCCCTTGAACTTTTCAACTTTTTGCCACATTTCAGGCTTCAAACATAAACTATGAACTCAAGAGGGCAGAATAATTTTGCATGCTCAAATTTTCAAATTTTTGTTTTTGTTAAAAAGTTTAAAAAATCCAATAAATTTCGTTCCACTTCATAAATGTGTCCAACTTGTTGATTCTTCACAAAAAATTTTTTTTTATATATATATATTTATGTTTGAAGCCTGAAATGTGACAAAAGGTTGAAAAGTTGAAGGGTGGCAAATATTTTCACAAGGCACTTTATATTTTTTAATTCAAAATATTTTAAATCACTGATTTATTTAGTCCTTACGTGTACAGGGAATTGGGTCTCTTCCTGAACGTCCCAGACGAACCACAGGGTTGAAAGTTTCCACAGATGGCGGTAGTGGAGAACGATACGGAGTAGATTGTGCAGTACAAAAAGAAGCCATCTCAGATGATGAGAATGTTGAAACAGACTCTAGAGGCTGGAGCTCAGTCAGACAGGGAGGAGATGGATGATTTTGAGAAGGAAATGCAGGCATCTCAGGCGTAGGTGGAGTTGGAGCCACAGGAAATGAGGATTGCCCAGAGGTGCGCTGATTGCTAAACATTAAAAATAAAATAGTGATATAATTATATGTATTTATAAGTTACATTTCATGCTTTATTTATTACATTTTATATTGAGCTTACTATTGGGGCAATATGTTAGCTCTCCCCAAAAATAAACCACAAACCACTTTTTTAGCCCATGATAAGATCAGTTGCTTTAATTACCTACCGGTAATTAAATTAATAAATTAATTGAAATAAACACAAACAGCTCAAAAATCTACATATCTTGAACATATGTCAAGCTTGTCAGAAGAAAATTCAACAAACACACACACACACAATCACAAGCATAATTTAAATATTTAAAAAATGGGTCAGTGCTAATGATTTGGGACCATTATTACCATCGTGATGAAATTGGTGATGGCACTGGTTGCAGCTGATTTGAGTGAGACTGATGAAATTTGCTTCTTTTAGTTGAGATAGACTCTTCTTCGCTGTCATCAGTGTCCCCATAATGATGTCTAAAAAAAAACAGGTTTTTGTAATACTGATATAATTTTAAAGCACATCTTATTTAACTCAGTGAACATCTACTGTACATTGGTTTGGGTTTTCGTTTGATCCGCCCATGTGCATCTTCTTTGTCGCTGGACTCCAATTCAGAAGTCTCACATGTTAATGACCTTTTCAAACAATGCCAGGCTGATGTGTAGTCATCTGAAAGATGGAAATATAGTAGTCACAGAATGTTAATGAACATTGACTTTTGGGTGAAATTATAGAATACTCCTAAAATGCATTACAGCCTTTTAGGTTAACTTAATTTGAAATCCTGAACTTAACATTACTTAATAAATATCTATCTAAATTTTTCACTATTCATTTAATTACTCTGTGCTTCAAAGCAATCAGAATAACCCCACAAAGAACCACGTGTCTGATCCACAAATTTCACACAAAACTTCCTTTCTTTTAGTTTTTGGTTGTAGCAGAAAATGTATGCAAAACTATACACTTCTGGTATTTTAGTAAAATCTAAATGTCAAATTGGGTATTATACTTAGTGTTCAAGCATAATTATGAAAGGACTTTGCAATGCTTGCCAGATGTTCTCTGAGTCAAGTTACTTATGAGCTTGGAGTGTCACATCATCATTGACTGTGGTGGAGTGGTTAGAGGAGTTGTCCTGGAACCGGAAGGTCGCCGGTTCGACCCCCTTGTCCAGTTGTTTTAATCGTTGTGTCACTAATCCCTTTACTGCGCATGCGTGTCACATCAGCGCTGTGTAGCGTTCACACAGGAGTCAGATGCAGGTCACATTTAAAATGTAATGTGAACGTTCACACAAAAAGATCTGATTTTTTCAAAAAATCGGAATTGAGCATTAAGACCTGCAGTGTGAACGTAGCCAGAGGGTCAAGTGGCGCAGGTGCATGGCAGCCCCACTCTGTCAGTGTGCCCCAGGGCAGCTGTGGCTACAATTGTAGTTTGCCATCATCAGTGTGTGAATGTGTGTGCATTGGTGAATGTGTGTAGTGTAAAGCGCTTTGAGTGTCCCTAATGGATAGGAAGGTGCTATATAAGTACAGTCCATTTAACATTTACCATAAGTTCAAGCCATTTACCATCATCTGTACATTATAACAAAGACAGAAAAAGTCTTAAGTTGAACTTACCACATGCCTTCAAAAGCCGGACTGGATGCTGTGTCCAGTTGGGATTGGGGGGCTCGGCTGAACGTACAGCCCTATTTATTCTAATATCAGAGTTGTAATTGGGCCACATGGTAACTCCTTCATTGTACCACGTGTTTGGTACCACAGATACAGTTTTGTTGTCGAACTGCACAACGTAAAACATTCTGTAAAAAAAATTTAACTCATTAATTATTTATATATCTAGTTGATAATATATAATGCAATTTTACTTACACATTGTAAACAATGATGAAAGGATATGAGAGACAACTATAAACCTATAGCCACATACTGAACTCTAAATAAACTGATTAAGTAACACAAATAACCGAGAATAATAACTTTTTACAAATCTAAAAAAGCTAAATCTGGTCCTCTGGACATTCAAAAAATAAAACAAAACAAAGCAAAAAAATGTAGAAACGTTTCGTCTTTCGTCCGAAAGACTTCCTCAGTCTGAGTTGCTGTGTTCAGCTCAGTCTTATAAATAGCACCCTCCCACAGTGGATCAACCAGTTGGCTGATGACAGCCTGAAACCAGCTGCTCACATGATCAAGGAGGGCCATCAGCCTAACAATGGATCATTAGCACCCTGATGGTTGTTTGCTATTCACAGAGGGCTGAGTGATACTAGCAATAACAGCATTGTAAGAGGGGGACAGTTGAACCCGGAGGCCTCCACCCCTGTTTAATGATGGACGGTTTCTTTTCACAAAGATGGCCTCCTTTACTCCTCTCTCAAACCATCGTTCCTCTCTATCAAGGATGTGAACATCTTCATCCTTGAAAGAGTGACCGCTGGCGTGGAGATGAGTGTAGACTGCAGAGTCCTGACCTGATGATGTTGATCTTCTGTGCTGGGCCATCCTTTTGGCCAGTGGCTGTTTAGTTTCCCCGATATAAGACTGATCACTTCATCTTATATCGGGGAAACTAAACAGCCACTGGCCAAAAGGATGGCCCAGCACAGAAGATCAACATCATCAGGTCAGGACTCTGCAGTCTACACTCATCTCCACGCCAGCGGTCACTCTTTCAAGGATGAAGATGTTCACATCCTTGATAGAGAGGAACGATGGTTTGAGAGAGGAGTAAAGGAGGCCATCTTTGTGAAAAGAAACCGTCCATCATTAAACAGGGGTGGAGGCCTCCGGGTTCAACTGTCCCCCTCTTACAATGCTGTTATTGCTAGTATCACTCAGCCCTCTGTGAATAGCAAACAACCATCAGGGTGCTAATGATCCATTGTTAGGCTGATGGCCCTCCTTGATCATGTGAGCAGCTGGTTTCAGGCTGTCATCAGCCAACTGGTTGATCCACTGTGGGAGGGTGCTATTTATAAGACTGAGCTGAACACAGCAACTCAGACTGAGGAAGTCTTTCGGACGAAAGACGAAACGTTTCTACATTTTTTTTGCTTTGTTTTGTTTTATTTTTTGAATGTCCAGAGGACCAGATTTAGCTTTTTTAGATTTTTCTACCTGGATTATTGAGCATGCATCAGAGAACTTTTTACAAACTGATCCAAACTTGAACATCTAGGGCTTTACTGTATGCATTATTGGAGCACAAACAAAGCCTTCACCCTGGGGAACAAGTATGCATTTTTGTGTAACTGAGCACAGTTTGGCATACATGCAGTGTGTTGACAGATTTGAGACATGGTAGATATTCAGAAAATCTGAATTGCAGGGATAGGTGAAAAAGAGGGACTTGTCTGTAAACTTTCTATAGACTACATAGATCCCATCCTGGCATTCCACAATGTTGTCAATCCTACACAAATGTCCTGCAATGACAAAGCCATTATCGCCTGAGGATGTTTTGACAGTCCAGTGATCACTAACCAGTTGCCTGTATTGTCCCTTAATACCTTTAGATGCCAGTCCATCAGGAAGAACTCCCACAAAGTGAGGCTTTTTTAAAGTGGTCAACGTCTGATGAATCGTCTGATTAGAATTTTCAGACAACCGGCACAGAATCTGAGCAAGGGGTCGTTCAGGCTTTCTCACCAGTTTTTTTTAGCTTTTGGAGGTAGTTTTCAAAAGGAAATGCTGATATATTATTCAGGTGTCCATATCTTTTAGCATCCTGAGCAAGATGAACTAAGGAATGCACATTATAAACAAGTGCATCCTTGCCATATATTTCACCAAAATGGGTCACAAACATTTTGAGCAACATATCTGCATACTGCCAATGGGATGACGACAACGTTGGGCTGACCAAAATGGCAATGCCAGTAAACAGAAGCATAAAATTGTTGTAAATGTTGGCATCAAGAAATGGTGGCAGCACTACTGGGCCAATGTACAATAAAAACATCCTAAACTCTGTTGCTTTCCATCTGTCAAGTTCTCTCAGTGACCTCGGTTTTCTTGCAAACTCAACAGGGATATGGGCACGCAGTTCTGTCAAGCGACCAGACAATTTGTCGACCATTTTAGAAGATAAACGAAATCTTAGTGGTCCCCGAAGCCAGAAGTTTAAAAGTTTGCGAACAACACCTAAGCAGACTGAATGCATATAATCATTTGGAAATTGAGAAACCATTCCTATTTTCAATCCATGGAAAGGGTTAGGGCCAGTCTGATGATGTTCTTCGTTGTCTTTTAGTGTAAATGATTCATCTGTCCTTAAAGGGGACGAGATTAGAGGAAATGTCATTCTACCCACATACTGGCCTTGCTGTGCACATCTGTCACAACCATAATAAGCATTATGACCCTTTATGTTTTTAACAAAAGCCCGGGCAGGTGCATCACAGATGACGGAATCTAATATCACAAAAATCTGTTTGCCCTCAAACTCAAGCCCACTTTCCAGCTCTTTCATCTCTGCCACAAAATCTTTAAAAAACATATCTGCTGGCTTGGGTTTGTGTGGTCCACAAAACAATGCAATCACAACAGGTTCTTTAATTGGGCAACTTAGTAGAAGTCCTAATATTGGCCAAACCTGGACTCCACTGCTTTTGAACAAGGGTAGCCCATCAATATTTATTTGCAGCTTGAATGCACAACCATGGTGAACTGAACCAATTACTTGACTTATTTTTTGTCTGATAGCATTTACAATGCCAATGTAATAATAGAGGCCTCCACAAGTTTTTTCAATATTGTGAGTTGGCTTTGTTTGAAGGAGAGTCCGTGCATCTTTTGGGAGATCAGGATGGTGAAATCTTAATAGACCAAGGAGAGCTGTAAGGGCCACTAGGGAAATGCCAAAAGTTAAGGCCCAGTTTCGGAGACCATCAACCAAACCAACGGGTTCATCTACTGTCACATCCTCATCCGAGTCAGACTGTTCTTCATCCACATTCTCTGCAAAACCTGATGTCTCCATATCGTCACCTGCCCAGTCAATCCCACAGTTCTCTACAAAATCAACATCACAATCACTTTTGTCAGCCCCATCAACTCCTTCCCTAGATCCAGACATTGTCTCATAAGCAACATGCTCTCTGTGGCTGTCACTGATTTGAGAAAGTTGTCTCTCAACCTCTTGTCGAGCTCTCCGTCGCAGGGTCGCATCACTAACAACCCTTGATTCCATCCCCTTCTATTAATCCAGGTAAGCTGTCCAAATTTGCAGAAAACGTAAGGTCATTTATTTGAAATCAGGAGGTTGGAACATGTATGTGTGTGAGTAAATGTCAAGGTAACTTCACTTTACCTGTCCACTGTCCACCAAAATGAGATCGAACTTGCTTGCAACTCCTCAGTTTAACAGCACTATAGTGAGAGAAGAATGCGTTTTTAGTTAATTTTGTTTAACATTTATTATAGTATGTTTATATCCACACACACACATATCACACATATCAGCGTTTTCGATACATGTAACTGATTGTGGCGCACCGCCACGGCAAAATAAAAGCCGCCACACCTTCAGAATTAAGTTTTTTTTTTATATGTATAATTAGATGTGGGCAATATATATCACAGTTGATATTATCATCCATGTTGCTTTTGAAGTAGGGCTGCGCTGTACATGCGGTAGACGGTAGAAAAGATATGAAGTTGGCCTATGGTAGAAATTGACCCTACCGTCCTGTGGTCAGTTACGTCATCGCACCTGTGTCAACAGGGCTGTGAGTGCAGAGACAACTGAACAGGAGGAGTTCGTAATATAATGAAGAAATATAGTATTTTAAAACACGTATAGAGAGAATAAATCCTCAAAATTTTCTCCTCCCACTGTAGAAAAGTTACATTGTGCCATTATTTTGCGGGACGTGGGGTCATTTCCTCCCTCCATTCCTCCCTCCCTCCAACTGCACGTCGCTCAGACCAAACTGTAGCTGTTTTTTTCCCCCACACACAACTATTTGTTTGTTTCTTTCTTGTTACTACTCACAGAGATGAAAAAAGACATGGACATTCACTTGCTCATAAGTTCAAATTGCCAATAATAGTCAGCTTCTGATCTGCAAGTGCATTGGATCATTCAGCAGACAGAGGCTCACCTGTATGGCAAGCCCTTCTAGCATTTATTTGACTTCACCACACTTATATTCCAGATATCTGAAAATGTGTTCTGACTAGACATATTAGTTATTTAAGATATCTTTAATTATATTTTGACAAGACAAAATACCTATCTGAGATATGTCTAATTACATTCTGTCTGCTGGTATTATAAATGATGTCATATTTATATTAAGTTTGAAGGAGGCGCCAGTTCAAGATTTTTTAAAAAAAATATTGTTACATATAAGATAGGCTATATTAGATTCAGCTAAGGCAAATTGCAGGCTTTTATCATGCGATGTAATATTTATTTAAAAAAAGATGCATTCTTTTAATATACTAACAATGTTTATGCTGCAGATAAGCATTCTGTGTTCATAAGCAGCCCCCTCTTTACGAAAGCTAATACAGGAAACACTGGTGAAGTCTAAAAAAAACTTAGTTTGAAATGATCATAATTAAATCCATGTTGTTCTTCAATCATGTCACTGGCATTGTGTCACCACCACCCACACAGTAAAAAAAAATCCTAAAGGAAATCCTGTACATACATACATACATACATACATACATACATACATGTGTAGGTACATAAATATACAAAATACACAGAATGTAGTTTAATTCTATAGAATTAAAATCAAAAAAGGCGTTCAATACAGGATCAACTGGACTTTATTTATCCAGTTGATCCTGTGTTGAACGCCTTTTTTGATTTTATCATGTCCTGGACGACTGAGAATCTTCACCAGCATCTATAGAATTAGTTCCACTATGTGCTGTTAGCAGTTTAGCAGGATCATTCTCACCACTAACACATTCTACCCATGTCAACTTAACCATAATGCTTTTAGGTTCTACCTAAAAAAACATAATACAGGGGCATAATAAATAAATAAATAAATAATGTATATCAGATAGCCATGGGTTACATGGTTTTATCATTACTACTACTACTCTTATCGGTATTGTTATTAATCTGGTATCTTACAGGCCCTCTTATCTGTGTTTTTTTATTAAAACAAAACCAGTGTTTCCCCTAGAGAATTGGTCATGGAGGGGTGGGAGTTAAGCCAAGTAGTTGCAAAATTTTATCAAAGCTAATGTTACTTTTGACACAACACGAGTGACTTTTGACATCACGCTTCTTTCCAAAAATAAAATACTGCACCAGAGTATCCAGTCAGGCAGGTTCAGATATAAACACTGAAGTAAACAAGCATGTTAGATAATCATTTAATAGGCTCTGACTACACAACAACTTCAGAATCTACATACTAACAACTGTCATCCATTAGCTACTTACGTCGTTCTCTGTGAATGCAGGTGCATCAGCGGTGTGTTATAAGCAGCCCCTCCTCTTCTTGCTGAGTCTGATCGCAAAAGGGAAGCAGACTGTGAAAGAGGAAAAGAGAGCTTCTTTATTATACAACGCAGCATGCGCTGTGTCCCTGCTTGTCATGTCATTATTTTGGCAGTCAAAATTAATCACGTGGTGCTGAAAAAATACAGGGTCATAGGGTATCATACCATAAATACATTTGTATGAGTTTACTAACAAAACTAAAATGAGATGAGAACTCTAAAAAAGCTAAGTCTGGTCCTCTGGACATTCAAAAAATAAAACAAAACAAAAAAAAGTAGAAACGTTTCGTCTTTCGTCCGAAAGACTTCCTCAGTCTGAGTTGCTGTATTCAGCTCAGTCTTATAAATAGCACCCTCTCACAGTGTTGCACAACCAGTTGGCTGATGACAGCCTGAAACCAGTTGCTCACATGATCAAGGAGGGCCATCAGCCTAACAATGGATCATTAGCACCCTGATGGTTGTTTGCTATTCACAGAGGGCTGAGTGATACTAGCAATCACAGCATTGTAAGAGGGAGACAGTTGAACCCGGAGGCCTCCACCCCGTTTAATGATGGACGGTTTCTTTTCACAAAGATGGCCTCCTTTACTCCTCTCTCAAACCATCGTTCCTCTCTATCAAGGATGTGAACATCTTCATCCTTGAAAGAGTGACCGCTCAGCGGTCACTCTTTCAAGGATGAAGATGTTCACATCCTTGATAGAGAGGAACGATGGTTTGAGAGAGGAGTAAAGGAGGCCATCTTTGTGAAAAGAAACCGTCCATCATTAAACCGGGGTGGAGGCCTCCGGGTTCAACTGTCTCCCTCTTACAATGCTGTGATTGCTAGTATCACTCAGCCCTCTGTGAATAGCAAACAACCATCAGGGTGCTAATGATCCATTGTTAGGCTGATGGCCCTCCTTGATCATGTGAGCAACTGGTTTCAGGCTGTCATCAGCCAACTGGTTGTGCAACACTGTGAGAGGGTGCTATTTATAAGACTGAGCTGAATACAGCAACTCAGACTGAGGAAGTCTTTCGGACGAAAGACGAAACGTTTCTACATTTTTTTTTGCTTTGTTTTGTTTTATTTTTTGAATGTCCAGAGGACCAGATTTAGCTTTTTCTACCTGGATTATTGAGCATGCATCAGAGTGAGATGAGAACTCCTTTTGCTCCACAAGATTGTAACAATCAACAACCTGGCTACTTCATTTATTATAGTATGTTTATAGTATAGTTTATTATAGTATGTTTATATCCACACACACACACATACATATCACACATATCAGCGTTTCCGATACATGTAACTGATTGTGGCGCACCGCCACGGCAAAATAAAAGCCGCCACACCTTCAGAATTAAGTTTTTTTTTATATGTATACTGTAATTAGATGTGGGCAATATATATCACAGTTGATATTATCATCCATGTTGCTTTTGAAGTAGGGCTGCGCTGAGAAAAATATATTTCTGAGCTGACTTTTTTAAAATCCAGCAGATTTGACCATTTGAACCAGTTAAGCTCAGAAAAACCTTGTGTATAAAGTCAGTGACTTTATACAGTACACAAGGTTTTTCTGAGCTTAACTGGTTCAAATGGTCAAATCTGCTGGAAAGTATTTCTCAAAATAGCGCCCGCCATTTTGAAGAGGGCAAGTGGTGAAATACTTTTTTTAATCCAACAGATTTGACCATTTGAACCGGTTAAGCTCAGAAAAACCTTGTGCTATAAAGTCACTGACTTTATAGCACAAGGTTTTTCTGAGCTTAACCGGTTCAAATGGTCAAATCTGCTGGATTTAAAAAAAGTATTTTGCCATTTGCCCTGTTCAAAATGGCGGTTAGCGTGTTAGCATTAGCGTCCGCTAGCATTGCTAATACATAAGTGCTTTTGAAATTGCAGACCTAAATAAATCAATAAGTGCTTTAGAAATAGCGGAACTAATTTTTGGATTAGCGCTACCCAGCACTAAATGTAATAATAGTGTTTTGTTTTGTTTAAGTAGGCTTTTACCATATACTAATCCTACCATGAAATGCTAATTGCTAATCGCTAACTCTGCTAAAAGAATGAAACGAATCGACGGGGGAAAGCTAATCAAGTCATGCAAGAGTACACTGCAAAGATAAAGCCCTATAATTCCGTTCCGTTTGAGGTTTATTTCATAATACATTTATATACACTTACCACAAGCATGCGATCACTTCTACTACACGCTGTCCGTGTCCGCTCCGCTCCGCAGGTCGCAGCTGAGCGAGTCCAAAGTCCACTGCCTCCGCGCGCTCAGGTCCGCATGGATGCGCCGCTCCAAGACGCATGCGCGGGAATTGCGAGATTGCGCGATAAATCAAGAAGGAGAACAACAGTAAAGGCTGCCTTGATCTTCTCTCGTAAATAAGCGACAGGACATGAAATGAGCAACAGGAAGTGATGTTTACATTTCAGAATAAAATACTTTTTATTTATTTATTTCTTGTATTGCGTTATTAGGTGTAGTCATAGTCTTAAATATAATAGTTTAGTCATAGAATAGTCATAAATGATAGTTTGACAGCTTTTTTGTACAAATAAATCCGTATAGAGCTAGGATTAGTCCGCCCGTGGTGATTTTATTTTGTAAATACGGAAGTTGTGCTCGTTCCTTTTCCTGTTGGTGCGACGTAATCTTCAAAAGTTGACTCCGGCACAGCTCCGGCGTCCGGCAGAAATAGAAAAATTTCTAATTTTGACGGACTGCCGTCCGCTCTCCGCAGCTCGCCGCCGCCGTGCGGAGCCAGTGTAAATTCTGTCATTGATTATAATGGGTGCGTATTTGCTGCGGAGGTCGGACCGGAGCGGGGCGGAGCTGGAACGCGTGTAGTGTAATTTTGGCGGTGCTGCGTCTGTTGCTTTCAAAAATAAGGAAGGCGCAGTTGGCTTGCAGTCTGGGACCAGATCAGAGCCAGATGTCAGTTTGTAAACTGGCGCATTCGGTCTGCAGGCAAAAACCGGATCAGAACCACACCCAGCTGCAGCTCATTATCTCAGAATCGGGGTGGAACTGGCACACAACACCACGCCGTCTCTGACTGTTATGCGGATCTGGCGACTTGTAAACGAGCCCGGTAAGGAGTTGGCTCAAAGGTGTAAACCGTATCTGACTGTTATGCGGATCTGGCGACTTGTAAACGGATCCGGCCCAAATGTAAATGCTGTCTGGGTAAATATTAAGATAGACCTCTGACCGTTTTTGCTAAAATAATGTTAAATGAATGAAAATTTCTCTCAAAATAGTTTAAAATTAGCGCCGTTTTTTTAGACCGTAAATCCGGATCTTCCGGTCACGTGAGCATTCCTGTTTCTGACGTCACGTCCGTAAATTTCGCCAGCGCACCTAAAAACACTCTATTTTCATCTAAAAACTACTTTTGAGTGCATAAAAATGATCGGAAACGTGTGTTTATATGCTTAACTTGCTAACTGTAGTGAAAAAACACATGAAAACTCAGTATTTTTTTCGTTTTTTCCAAAAATTCGCAACCCGGAAGTCCGTTCGTAAATTTCGCCAGCGCACCTAAAAACACTCTATTTTCATCTAAAAACTACTTTTGAGTGCATAAAAATGATCGGAAACGTGTGTTTATATGCTTAACTTGCTAACTGTAGTGAAAAAACACATGAAAACTCAGTATTTTTGTCGTTTGAGCAGAGTTCAGTATCGGACGTGACGTCAGAAACGGGAATGCTGACACGTGACCGGAAGATCCGGATTTACGGTCTAAAAAAACGGCGCTAATTTTAAACTATTTTGAGAGAAATTTTCATTCATTTAACATTATTTTAGCAAAAACGGTCAGAGGTCTATCTTAATATTTATATATGTTGTGCCATTTTTTGAAAAGTCAAAAGAACATGTCAGTGGAGCTTTAAGTAATTTCCATGAGATTTCTATGTCAGCTTCTTATAAATAACAACACCCAAAAGTTTTATTTAATTAACTATGAATTTCAATGCTGTAAATTTTAAAGATGTTTAAAGTTAAAACTATTAATATTGACACAGTTGAGAATTTTATGGCAAGAAAGTTCATGCTCAATAATCCACGTACCAAATCCAATAATTCTCAGTCGGGTCATCTGGACAGTTTCTTTTTATAGAAATTGGATGGAGGATGGAGGGTGAAACGTTTCTATAAAAAAGAAAGTGTCCAGATGACCCGACTGAGAATTATTGGGTTGAGAAGTTTATGTTTATTTGATGGCGATTTCCATCTTTTTGGAGGCTAAATACAAATACAAGGAGAACATTAATTTATTTGTATAGTTTATAGTTTTTTTTTAGGCTTTTATATTGTTTATATCGATATCGAATTATATCGATATCGACCGAAATTAAGAACTATATCGTGATAAAAATTTTGGCCATATCGTCCAGCCCTATTGCAGTTCTGACAATAAAAGTTGACTTTGAAACCTCACATCTTCCACAAAGTGCTAAGGTGAATCTCTGCCACAGACAGTCCTACATTTGGAGATTCATCACAGATGAGTGAGGACGTCGCTTTCCTCTGCTGTGACTGACTCTTAAAATGACTGAAAGACACTGAAACTGTCATACAGAAGCAGATCATGGTATTTATGATGCATACCTCTGGTAATTGTAGTTTCTTTTATTATTAAGGTTGTTATGTTATCATTGTTATCAATTTTAACTTTTTAACATTTTTGAATTTGTTTTGCTCATGAATAAACAGTTTTTAAGCAACAACTTATGTGGATATTTTGTGTGTGCTCTATTTAGACCTGTTGTACATATCTGTATTGCGGGTTTGAACCAGATCTGGGCCGCGTTTTGAGATTCGACTTACTCTACTGGGCCGGACCTGGGCCAAATCCGCCTAAAAATGAAATGAGGATGCCGCATCTGGGCCGCATCTGGGCCAAATTTGCCTAAAAACTAAACAAGGATTCCGTATCTGGGCCACATTTGGGCCGAATGCAGTAGTTTTGTAGCACTTCTGGCCCACCTCCGGCCCAGATCCAATCCAGATCCGCAATCCACATCTGGGCCAGTTTTGGCCCGTTGGACAAAAAGACACCGGGCCGGATCCATTTTACAAATGCGGGCCAAATGTTTTCATACATTTGGCCCAGATCCGGCCCACATAACTTTTGCTGTCTGGGAAGATATCTGAGGCTGCAGCCACAGGGAGCAATGCCACCTTTTTCATTGGATAACAAAAGTGAAAACATGAGAAAAGGAAAAAAGAGGTATAAAAACATCTCTCACACTGTGTCCTTGACGTAGGACTCAGTGTAAGGTAGCAAAAAAACTACCACATCATAGAAGAAAAGCAACATAAATAGGCATAGACATATGCTGCACCAGGGGATGGGCAATGAGGGAGGCCAGAGAAGGCATGAGTTTGAGAGTCCAGAGCACGTTGTTGTCTTGCAGTGTTTAGTGTAAAATACTTCCACACAGCGGACATGTTATGATGAAAAGTTGACTAGCTGTTAGCCTCAGTGCTACTGCACGTTGTAGCTGGCTGCAAACTATGAAATGGATTTCCTGAATGTGAGGCGGGTCTTGTTACTCTGGGTTCATGAGACCCACCTCCGTTCAGGAAATCCATTCCATAGCTTGAAGCCAACGTGTATCATGAATCAGAAATATCGGCAGGTTGGATCGGTGAAGATAGGGGCCAAGATGGTGTAGAGGCAGGGCTTCTGACTTTGGACCCGAAGGACCCAGGTTCGAACCCCGACCATTACACACCTTGGGGTGTCTATGAGTGCACACCTATTTCCCCAGCTCCCCGGGCGCTTTCTATGGCTGCCCACTGCACCACCTGGTGGTGGTTGGGTTAAATGCAGAGACGAATTTCGTCTTGTATGGGAAACATACACAGATGACAAAAATGTGACATTTTAATTTATGCTGGTATCGGAGGCAGATACCG
>JBBPBX010018745.1:0-24728 GCA_038048925.1 Garcialebias charrua | reverse complement strand
TATATATATATATATATATATATACATACAGTTTTACATATATAAAGCATTTTTGATGGATGATTACTCTTTGGTCATATCATATAATCCTAAAGTCTGTCAACAGAAATAATAAAAGTGTTTTCATGGCCATAAAAAGAGCAATACCATCGAAGCAATTCCTTTCACTCATTCTTTAAAAATGAGTCTTTCTTTAAAAATGAGTCTTTCAAAGTGCTAAAGACTTTAATAATGAAGACATGAATCTCACAGACCACACCCACAGCTCCCATCCAGGACCTGAAACCCCACCTCCCCCGTACCCCCTCTTTGGACCTCTTTAACCAGCAGAGACCATCTGCATGGACACCTTTGTTGGTTCCTGCTCAGCATTCTTCAGCGAGGTATTTAAACTCTTCCTCGTCAGGAGGAATTGTGCTGCAGGAGTGTGGTCTCTAGCCACTCCCCACATTTCTGCCTAATTGCTGTTGTTGTCGGTATGTTCATGTCTTTGTGAAGAAAGCATGACCTGGTCTGTCACATGAATCCAAGCCACTTCTCAACAGATGTCTCCCACGCCTCTGTGCTGGGCCTTTCTCAGAGCATTGGGTGAAAAGGGGCTCAGGTTGGAACAAATAGCTCTGCGGCCTTCACAAAAGGCTGAGAAGAGAAAATGTGGATGGGCCGTGTGAATAGATTGGTCTAATTGCAGCGCTACAAGGAGTCCTGGTGAGGCAGGTAGACGAATGAAAGAGCCCCAGATGTCACTTGTAAACATCTTCTTTGACTGCTTTTAAAGACAAGCTTTGAACACAACACAAACCAGCGTGACTCCTCAGGATCTCAACCTGTGTTCAGGAGAGTCTCTGTCCACCCTACATTTACCAGGACCATTTGATGGTTGTAGAATAAAACCCATAGTCTACCACTGAACTTGTCACTCTTCTGAGAAGAGATTAATCTATCGTTGACCTGAAACACAACTTTAAGGTTACCCAGACAGAACGTGACAAATGTTGAAAATGTCCAGGTCTGAAGATAGAAACCAACTAGGCAGGACTGTTGGGTTGGAGAGCACTTTACCCATAAGTGTGAGAAAACCAAGGAGTTTCTTGCAGTTCTACAGAAAAAATCTAATTAGTTTCAGGAAAACTAACTAAAGACTAACTAGGCACTTACCATGAGAGCAGTGGCACATTACTTCTTAAAGATTATCAGAAATGTGTTAGTGATTCTGAAGGGCCTCATTTGGCCATGATAACAATCAGAAATGTTCTACTAAATTTTGTGATTCATGTTCAATAATCCAGGTAGAAAATAATCCTGTTTTCTACCTGGATTATTGAGCATGAACCTTGATATTTTGAACCACTTTTGCCATGGCTGCCTCAGATGAGTTGACGGACTCCAGAAACCATCTTATCACCATCAAAATGGTTGACCCACTATGGGAAAGCACTATTTATAAGACTGAGTTTGTTGTGTCTCCTCAGACTGATGAAATCTTTTGGATGAAAGACAAAACGTTTCAACAAGAAGAAACTGTCCATAGGGCCTGACTGAACTTTGTTGGATTCTACTAAATTATGTCGATTCTAAGTTGACGAGGTTACAATGTTGGGTTTTAAAAAGTTGTGCTCCGTTTGCATTATAAGCAGGATTACAATGTTTTTTCCCCTTAATAAACACACAAGTGTTTTTAAAGCCAACAATAAATTATCTATTTCTAACTCGAAACGTGTTTCTTTAGAAGTTGTACACTTTTAATTTCACACCAGTTTTATTTTCTGAAGTTGACTCTATTTCTTTCAGAGTAATGCTGAATCCTCACCAAATGCTTTTCGCGCAGCCGAAGCAGCCACTTTACATTGAAAGTCTATGTGGCCGCGCATCGTGGAGCAGCGGGGCGTGACGCGGTGCGTCTTCAGCATTTCAAGCAGCGCAGCAGCACCCGGCAGTCCCTTTTCACGCACGCGCGCAGCCGAGCAGCAGGAAGCAAGAATATTCTTACTTTCTACTGCTCGCAGCGTCGCAGCAACCAATCGGGAGAGACTCTGCTATTGTGATGACGCAACGACGACGGGACTTTCTGTGGACGAAAACAGCCTCCGGTAGGAAAACCTGGCATTTTTAAAGTTGCTGCTTTCCACTCGAGCGTACATCACCCCAAACATAAAAAAAAAATGTTTTAATCTCAACAAAGACATTTGGAGCTACAGTTCGGCTCGTAGAAAACCCACTCAAATAGTAACGAGGCTCACGTGAAGCTGATTTTATCTGCTCGGTGCACAGAAAAACAACACTATCTGACCAGGAAGGGAGCCACACGTTGCTCCCACTGCGCGTCTGCAGTGGAAACAGACATCTGTTGACAAGCAGCAAACACGGTGCGTTGGGAGCTTTTTGATGCGTTTATTGAGGACCAGGCATCAGAGATTCTTTATTGTCTTTTGCACCACATGTGGTACATGTGATGAAACGAGTTTATGTACACAGGGTCCCAGTTATATCCAACAATAAAATGTAAAAGAAAAACAGTAATAAGATCTAAGATATGAACTAAGAAAAACATCACCAAAAATACACTAGGCACTAATAGCATAAAAACATTACTTCGAACAGCAGCATGAACATGAGTCTGTATGAGCAAATGAGCACGAACAAACACAGCATTATGAAACAGATCAGCAGCAACATGATGTGATTGATTTTTTTCACAGTGATTATTCTGGTTAGATATTCATGAGTTTAACAGCCTCAGGGTAGAAGCTGTTCCTCATTCTAGTGGTTCTACACTTAATGCTCCTCAACCTCCTTCCTGAGGGGAGTGGGACAAAAAGTGTGTGTGCTAGGTGAGTGTGGTCCTTCATGATGAAGGTGGCCCTCTTCCTGGATCTGAAGGTGTAGATGTCTGTGATGGTGGTGAGATTGACTCCAACATCTTCTGAGAATGACTTCCGTACGGCTTCGAGGCGATTCTGGTCCACCATCCGGCGTCTCAGGGGGGGAAAGAGGTACGCGACCAACACCATTTATGGTGGGGGTGGCGTGCTGCTGACCTCAACTCGGGATGTTGTGAGTCGGTGGGCGGAATACTTCGAAGACCTCCTCAATCCTACTGGCACGTCTTCCACTGAGGAAGCGGAGCCTGGGGACTTTGGGTCGGGTTCTCCGATCTCTGGTGCTGAGGTCGCCGAGGTGGTTAAAAAGCTCCGCGGTGGCAAGGCTCCGGGGGTGGATGAGATTCGCCCGGAGTTCCTTAGGGCTCTGGATGTTGTAGGGTTGTGTTGGCTTACGCGACTCTGCAATATCGCGTGGACATCGGGGGCAGTTCCCTTGGATTGGCAGACTGGGGTGGTGGTTCCCCTATTCAAAAAGGGGGACCGTAGGGTGTGTTCCAACTATAGGGGGATCACACTCTTAAGCCTCCCTGGTAAGGTCTATTCAGGGGTTCTGGAGAGGAGGGTCCGTCGGATAGTCGAACCTCGGATTCAGGAGGAGCAGTGTGGTTTTCGTGCTGGTCGTGGAACACTGGACCAGCTCTACACCCTCAGCAGGGTCCTGGAGGGTGCGTGGGAGTTTGCCCAACCAGTTTACATGTGCTTTGTGGACTTGGAGAAGGCATTCGACCGCGTCCCTCGGGGGGTTCTGTGGGGGGTACTCCGGGAGTATGGGGTACCAGGCCCTTTGATAAGGGCTGTTAGGTCCCTGTACGACCGGTGTCAGAGCTTGGTCCGCATTGCCGGCAGTAAGTCAGGCTCGTTTCCGGTGAGAGTTGGACTCCGCCAAGGTTGCCCTTTGTCACCGATTCTGTTCATAACTTTTATGGACAGAATTTCTAGGCGCAGCCAAGGTGTTGAGAGGATCCGTTTTGGTGACCTTAGAATCGCTTCTCTGTTTTTTGCAGATGATGTGGTCCTACTGGCTTCATCAGTTCGTGATTTACAACTTTCACTGGAGCGGTTTGCAGCCGAGTGTGATGCGGCCGGGATGAGGATCAGTTCCTCCAAGTCCGAGGCCATGGTCTTGAGCCGGAAAAGGGTAGCATGCCCTCTCCGGGTCGGGGAGGAGGTCCTGCCCCAAGTGGAGGAGTTTAAGTATCTCGGGATCTTGTTCACGAATGAGGGAAAACTGGAGCGTGAGATCGATAGGCGGATAGGTGCAGCGTCCGCAGTGAAGCGGGCGCTGTACCGGTCTGTCGTGGTGAAGAGAGAGCTGAGTCAAAAGGCAAAGCTCTCAATTTACCGATCGATCTACGTTCCCACCCTCATCTATGGTCATGAGCTTTGGGTTATGACCGAAAGAACAAGATCTCGGATACAAGCGGCTGAAATGAGTTTTCTCCGCAGGGTGGCTGGACTCTCCCTTAGAGATAGGGTGAGAAGCTCAGTCATCCGGGAGGGACTCGGAGTAGAGCCGCTGCTTCTCCACATCGAGAGGAGCCAGTTGAGGTGGCTCGGGCATCTGGTTAGGATGCCTCCTGGACGCCTCCCTGGTGAGGTGTTCCGGGCATGTCCCACCGGGAGGAGACCCAGAGGAAGACCCAGGACGCGCTGGAGGGACTATGTTTCTCGGCTGGCCTGGGAACGCCTTGGGATTCCCCCGGAGGAGCTGCTCCAAGTGGCTGGGGAGAGGGAAGTCTGGGCCTCCCTACTTAGGTTGCTACCCCCGCGACCCGACCCCGGATAAGCGGAAGAAGATGGATGGATGGATGGATCTTCTGTGCAACCTTCACCACTCTCAGCAGAGCTTTTCTTTCTGCAGCTGTGCAGCCTCCATGCCACACGTTGATGCTGGAGCACATATACTCTCCACTGCACACCTCTAGAAGGAGGTGAAGACTGAGTTTCCCAGACCAATTTTCATACAGTTTACAAAAAATGACTGATAAAAAACAAACAGGTCAATACAACTGCACAACTTTTGTTTCTATTATGTCAGAACAAATACATCCCTTATCCCTTATTTATCAGCTCATAAAATCATGCATTACTCTCAGTACGATTTCTCTTTTTACCTATTTTCCGATACTTTAGATTGTTATAAACCCCACTAGTTGGTGCACCACTTTTACATTTACATACCATGTATGTGTATTACATTTACATACCATGTTTACATACACTTACATACTGCAGAGTCTTGCCTCTCATCCTGTATTTGGATAATTGTTTTAGTTTTATTTATTGCTTTCAGCTGTAATAATCAAATATGTCAGTTTGGGTATTCAGGTTTGTTTTGCTCATTTTTAAATTGCTGCTTTAACATTTTAGTTTTCTGACTCTGACTTACTTCTGTTTAAAACGAGTCCAGAAGTTGCACATCTGGGATGGTTGCACCGTTGAATGCTGACTGGACAGATATAGTTGATGGTTATGATGAGCTACAGACACGACCATGTCATTCATATGAATGAAAAAACAAAACAACACTGTTCAATAGACTCCACACACAAAATAAAACAATATTTGATATTCACCCTAGTTTTAGTTTAATCATATAAATAATTTCAATTCACTTAATTCAATTTCTCCACTGTAAATAAAGCAAAGTTCTGTTATATCACAGATTATATAATATATATTTATAATTTACATCAAAAATTAAACATTATATAATTTCTTTTTCAGTATTGATAATAAGTTTAAACAAATATTTAAAATTATTTTTAAGACAGTTTATTCAAATGATACATTGACAATTTACTCATTTTATAAAATGAAATAGCCCTAACTCTCTGTGTTGACATAGTTTTGTTTCAAGTCAAAGTCAACTTTATTGTCAAAACTGCAATATGTACGGGACATACACAGGATTGAAATTGCATTTCTCTCAGACAATCGGTGCAACAATAACCACTTAAACATTAAAACATTTAATAAACATAAAATGAAATGATAAAAGTGTAATACTGTCCTGAGTTTTAGCATAGTGTAGTGGACCTACCCAGGGTCAAATTAAGGTTTTTGAACTGTCCAGTGATGACCTTTACTGACCTCTCAGTAAAGCAAGACATTTACTACAAAATCATTCATTTAGCTATAATCTGATAACATAGTCACCAAAAAGAGACTATTTCTATCTTTGATTTTAGGCTGATGTGATCAAAAGAATAACTTTTGTCATTTTCATGATGTGTGCTTTTAAGCTGTGTTATTCTGTAAGAGTTAAACGGTGTTCACTGCTGTGTTAAAGGTGAAATCTCGGGTCACAGAGACCCGACTGTTTTGTTTAGAAATAAGAAGACAGTTTAATCCGTTGTTTCTCCTGAAAAGGGCTCCAGCTGCTCTGTCTTTTCCTAAACAATTTCCCTCTGCTCGGGCTGTAACCTTGGGTCGTGATAACGGCAAGTGAATTGCTCAACTGGTCCGTGGACCAATGAAAAAGAGACAAGCCTCACTCCTCTCTTTGATCCTTCTTTAAGTTCTAAGCTGTTGCTGGAACTACAGAGTCGGCAAGAGTCCGAGAGAGTTTCTGGGAGCTTCGAAAGATGATGTGAACCTTCCAAAGAGCTGAATGACCACAAGTCACGCGCTAAGGACTCGTCATCCAGCTGGGACTGATAACATGTTGTTATGGGTCCACTTCGAACAAGCGTAAGCTCAAGAACTTTGTTTATTCCTTCCTGGAATAAGTTTATCTTGAAGTCAGAGGCCTGAAGCTGACATATTCTCTGATGACCAAGCGAAAACCAGGAGACGTTGGAAAACGTAAACCAGAACCCTGCTTGAAGGTATTGTACTGGTTCCCACAAGGACCCGTGCATCTGAAAAGCTACAAGGTCTTCCCTCTTACCGGGCCGTCGTCAAAAGGTAAAGAGCTGTTTACAAAACGTACCTGGATTTTAGCAGAAGTCGGAGGAGAAGTGTCACTCTGGTATCATGCTCACGATAATTTCTTCTTAAATCTTTCCTCCTACTCTTTCCCCTCTCTATCTAAGCTGGAAACTATAATTAAGCTGAAGAGCCCACAGACTAAATATGTTAACATCCAATATTGAAGTCTGTTGTGTTAAATTTAAGTGTGCTGACGTATTAATTTGAAAGAAAGTGAAATCATGTCAATCAAGTGTAATGGTGTTAATTTAGTTGATTTATTTTAAATAAATGATAGTGTCTCTTTGACATATCAAACTAAGTTAACGTCTTTGTCACTTAATGGCTTTGTGTATTTATCCATCATAAAGATCACAGAAATATTGGGTAAACTGAAAAAGAACAGAATCCGTGAATTTACTATTCAATCTGAATAAGTAAATTAATTAAGGTAAATAGGTCAGTATTAATATTGACCTCCTCATAACCCCTTACAATAGTAACATAGATCTGTGCTGGGCCAGTAAAAAAATAATATCTCTAAAATAAAATGAAGGTTCTGACATTGACATATGTAATAAAGTGACAAAGCAGCATATGAAGTTTATGTACACAGTATATGTATGAGGTCTTTGATATTGGTATACATTATAGGTAAAGTTACACATGCAGTAAGGCTAGTAAAAATAATATATATGTCAGCAGTAGTGTGGATATAAAAAGTAGTGTAAATGTAAACAGTAGTGATAAATGTTGTTGTAAATTTATTAATAAAAAAACAAAATTCAGAAATATATGACTGTACAAAATCAACTAAAACATGTTTATTTTCCCAGTTTTCTTTTCACAAAGATGGCCTCCTTTACTCCTCTCTAAACCATCGTTCCTCTCTATCAAGGATCTTCAACTCTGAAAGAGTGACCGCTGGCCTTAGTGTAGACCGCAGATTTCTGGCCTGATGATGTTGATCTTCTGTGCTGGGCCATCCTTTTGGCCAGTGGCTGTTTAGTTTCCCCGAGTCTTATATCGGGGAAACTAAACAGCCACTGGCCAAAAGGATGGCCCAGCACAGAAGATCAACATCATCAGGCCAGGACTCTGTGGTCTACACTAAGGCCAGCGGTCACTCGTGGACCAGGACGGCTGTGGACAGGTGGACCAGGACACTCGTGGACCAGGACGGCTGTGGACAGGTGGACCAGGACACTCGTGGACCAGGACGGCTGTGGACAGGTGGACCAGGACACTCGTGGACCAGGACGGCTGTGGACAGATGGACCAGGACACTCGTGGACCAGGACGGCTGTGGACAGATGGACCAGGACACTCGTGGACCAGGACGGCTGTGGACAGATGGACCAGGACACTCGTGGACCAGGACGGCTGTGGACAGATGGACCAGGACACTCGTGGACCAGGACGGCTGTGGACAGATGGACCAGGACACTCGTGGACCAGGACGGCTGTGGACAGATGGACCAGGACACTCGTGGACCAGGACGGCTGTGGACAGATGGACCAGGACACTCGTGGACCAGGACGGCTGTGGACAGATGGACCAGGACACTCGTGGACCAGGACGGCTGTGGACAGATGGACCAGGACACTCGTGGACCAGGACGGCTGTGGACAGATGGACCAGGACACTCGTGGACCAGGACGGCTGTGGACAGATGGACCAGGACACTCGTGGACCAGGACGGCTGTGGACAGGTGGACCAGGACACTCGTGGACCAGGACGGCTGTGGACAGATGGACCAGGACACTCGTGGACCAGGACGGCTGTGGACAGGTGGACCAGGACACTCGTGGACCAGGACGGCTGTGGACAGGTGGACCAGGACACTCGTGGACCAGGACGGCTGTGGGTAGGTGGACCAGGACACTCGTGGACCAGCACGGCTGTGGACAGGTGCAGATGTCTCAGAGTCACAGAAATCAGTGGATTGTCTAAAAAACAAAACAATGAAATAAGTGTAATAAGTTCAAAGCGTCCACTTTGTCAAGGTGAGTTTCAGTAATTTGATAAAAAATTAACCAGAATTCTAAAGTATTGATCGAATGTCATGTTTTTTTCATAATAAATAATTATACCCAAAATATTTTTACATAAATGTTGACAGAAGAAATTTTTAAATAAGACATCAAAATGTTCTACAATCCTGATCAAGTATAAATTATAATATATGATAAGATACCACTGTATCCTTCATGAATAGATTACATGCCAGGATTTTAATTATATTTATTAAATTAATAAATTAGAAAATTTACTGTACTTTTCATAGGTTTGTGTCTGAAAACAATTAATTTTATGACTTTGTTTCGTCAAAGTAAAGTATCCATCCATCCATCCATTTTCTTCCGCTTATCTGGGGTCGGGTCGCGGGGGTAGCAACCTAAGTAGGGAGGCCCAGACTTCCCTCTCCCCAGCCACTTGGAGCAGCTCCTCTGGGGGAATCCCAAGGCGTTCCCAGGCCAGCCGAGAAACATAGTCCCTCCAGCGTGTCCTGGGTCTTCCTCTGGGTCTCCTCCCGGTGGGACATGCCCGGAACACCTCACCAGGGAGGCGTCCAGGAGGCATCCTAACCAGATGCCCGAGCCACCTCAACTGGCTCCTCTCGATGTGGAGAAGCAGCGGCTCTACTCCGAGTCCCTCCCGGATGACTGAGCTTCTCACCCTATCTCTAAGGGAGAGTCCAGACACCCTGCGGAGAAAACTCATTTCAGCCGCTTGTATCCGAGATCTCGTTCTTTCGGTCATAACCCAGAGCTCATGACCATAGATGAGGGTGGGAACGTAGATCGATCGGTAAACTGAGAGCTTTGCCTTTGCCAAAGTAAAGTAACTTTTGTCAATATAAGCAACACAAGTTGTATTCGTCAAATCCCATTATTGTATACTTTATCAATGGAAAACTTATTTATACATGATGCAGCTGGGCAAAAACGTGAAAAGTGATTTATACACGGCTTATTTCATCCACAGTAGCCAAGTGTGGATAGCTCCTCATGTGCTTCTTTGTTCTTGAGCTAAGCTAACAGTGAGGCCCGATTGCGTTTGAGATTTATCATTTTAAGACTGTAAATCGTCCAAAACTCTCATTAATAAACACTACCTGAAGAAAAAAACATACTGATGTTAATTGATCGCGCAGACATCATTTAAAAATACATAACTAGCGCCGTGTCTTTGGTAGAGTTTGTCACGGCTAATGCTTATTAGCATTCAACAAACATAATTTATTGTTAGTACTTGAATGAATTTAAGCAATCAAAGGGTTATTCTTCATCGGAGACAGTTTTTGGATACTCGATCAATGGAAAAGTGATTTATACACGGCTTATTTCATTCACAGTAGCTACGTGCGGTTAGCTTCCTCATGTGCTTCTTTGTTCTTGAGCTAAGCTAACAGCTAGGCCCAATTGCATTTGAGATTTATCATTTTAAGACTGTAAATCGTCCAAAACTCTCATTAATAAACACTCCCTGAAGAAAAAACATACTGATGTTAATTGATCGCGCAGACATCGTTTAAAAATAAATAACTAGCGCCGTGTGTGTTGTAGAGAGTATGTCACGGCTAATGTTTATTAGCATCCGACATACAGAATCTGTCGTGATAATTGGCTTTATACACTCACAGGGTATAAAGTAAAGCAACATGAACTCACGTTAGATATATATTTTTTTCATCTAAAACACTATACACACCTACGATTATGTTTACATAAAGACTTACCGTACTGTTTTCCTGGCTACTTTTCCGAGTGTAGCTGCTGGTGTTGTTTTGATGTGGTAACAGTGGCACTTCTTGACAAAGTTTTTCATCTTTTGGAAAAGTGAAAAGGCTCACTTCTTCACTGGCGATATTAGAATACCCAAATGTGACACAATGTAACAGCATTTTCAAGTTTTACAAATAAAAGTAGGCGAGCTGGCAAACAATAAAGCTGCGTTCCAGACGCAGACGCAGACAGAGTCTCTGGACGCTACGTCACAGAAGACGTATGCAGAAGTTCCCGGATTTCTCATGACGACACACGGCGCGAAGTTAAAAATCACATTTAAAGCAAATTATAATATATTTCACATTTTGCTTTTACAAACAAACATAGTTAAATGATAAAACATATTTTTTTGATAGATAGATAGATAGATATAGATTTATTTGTCCCCTTAGGGAAATTAATTTGCAACATTTGTCAGCAGGCATTGACATAAAGGACATACTTATACATACATACATGACATCATCATCCATCATTACAGCAAAGATGTTTCAGCTCAGTAATTCATGATACCTTAGTATTATTTAATGATTTAATTGCTTGTGGTATGAAAGAAAATTTTGTTCTGTTTCTTGAGAATAAAGGAAGGCCATACCTTCGCCCTGAAGGAAGCAACTCAAATGAAGATCTTAAGGGATGTGTGTCGTCTGCTATAATCTTGTTTGCCTTCCTCATAACTCTGTCCATGTATATCTTTTCCATACTTGGCAGAGTGGTCCCTAACAGTTTGCTGGCTGTAGTTACTATACTTCTCAAGGATTTCTTCTGAGCCTCTGTAGCATTGCCAAACCAACAGATGTTACAAAACGTTAAAATACCTTCAATAAAAGCAGAATAAAACATTAAAAGCATTGAGTTATTGACTCTAAAAGTACCCAGTTTCTTTAAAAAATACATCCTCTGCTGAGCCTTAGTGCAAATAAGGTCAGCCCATGAGTCCCACTTTAAGTGACAGTCCAGAACCACGCCCAGGTACTTGTAGCATGACACATTTTCAATCTTCTCTCCATTGATGGTTGTTGGAGAGAATGACTGAAGCTTCCTGAAGTCAATAGTCATTTCTTTTGTTTTGTTTGTGTTCAGAACCAGTTTTGATTGTTTGCACCAATTAATGAAGAAGTCCAGAACTGGTCCGTGCTCTTCTTCCTTGTCGTTTAAAAGGCTTACCAGGGCAGTGTCATCAGCATATTTAATTAAATGTCTATTTGGGAAAGTACTTCTGCAGGAGTTTGTGTACAGAATAAATAACAGTGAGGATAAAACACACCCTTGGGGAGAGCCAGTGCTGGTGGTTGTTTTGTCAGAGAGTGTTGAACCCACTCTGACCTGCTGGACCCTACCTGTTAAAAAGTCTGTAATCCATAAAACCAAGTTCTGTGAGATTAAAAACTCTTTTGTTAAGATTTCTGTTAAAATCTTTGGCTGAATAGTATTAAAAGCTGATGAAAAATCCACAAATAAAATTTTTACATGTGCTTTTGGTCTTTCAAGGTGGGAATAGAGTAAATGCAGCATGGTCAGAACAGCATCATCCACCCCTCTAGAGGGCTGATATGCAAACTGTAGGGGGTCTAGAAGATGCTGTGTTTGACAGAGAAGGACTTTTTTAATTATACGCTCAAAGCTCTTCATCACCAGAGATGTCAGTGCAATGGGACGGAAATCATTCAACTCTGATGGCCTTTGAACTTTAGGCACCGGCACAATTATGGATGTTTTCCATAATAAAGGAACTGTATGATGTCCCAAAGAGTAATTAAAAATATCTGTAAAAACTGGTGCTAGTTGTGAGGCACAGTTTTTAAGAACCTTGCCAGAGATGTTGTCAGGTCCAGGGCTTTTTTGAGGATTACAGATTCTAAACATATGTTCAACCTCTGACACTTTTATGGTAAATGGAGGCATTGAGGGCACATCCTGCTCGCTCCTCTGATGAGCGGTGTCTTTGCAGCTTTCTTCAAACCTGCAGAAGAAATTATTAAGCTGATTTGGCAGCTCTGCTCCACTAATTTCAGGCAAATATTGATTTGATGATGGCCCTTTACCTTTGTGTGGAATGTTAGTCATAGTCTTTACTCCCTGCCATGCCTGTCTACTGTTTCCAGATGCCAGAGAGGCCTCTATTTTCTCTTTGTATTTGTGTTTATCAAGTTGTATCTGCCTTTTTATTTGCCTTTGCAGGGCCCTTCGAGCTGTTTCATCCAGATTATTATAGGCGTTTCTCCTCTTAACCAGGAGCTCTTTTAGTATATTTGATATCCAGGGCTTATCGTTTGGGTATACTTTGTAACATTTAGAAGGGATTACAGAATCTACACAGAAGTTAATGTAGTCTGACACCACTGTAACCTGATCATCAATATTTGGGGAACTAAAAACTTCCCATGTTGTGCAGTCAAAACATCCTTGCAGGGCCATTATGCTATCATTGTTCCACACCTTGACAGTTTTGACCTGAGGCTTCTCTCTCTGAACCAGCCTCCTATATACTGGGCGCAGATACACCACATCATGATCTGATGCCCCCAGTTGTGGAAGCAGGGATACAGAGAAGGCATCTCTGATGTTTCCAAAACACATGTCAAGAGTCTTGTTCTTCCTAGTTGGACATTCAATGTACTGATAATAGGTGCGAAGAGATTTTTTAGCAGGACAGTTATTGAAGTCACCCAAGAAAAACTTAGGTGCATCTGGGGAGAGGGATTCAAGTTCCTGTGACAAGTTGTATAAAACTTCAGTTGCTTTGCTGAAGTTAGCCTTTGGATGAATGTATACCACAGTGATGAATATTTGTGGAAACTCTCTGGGTAGGTAGAAAGGTCGGACAGAGACACACAGCAGCTCAATGTCGGGGGTGCACTTGTGTTGTCTCACCACGACCGCCCGGCACCACTCGTCTCTGATCAACAGACAGACTCCGCCCCCGCGCGCTTTCCCGGTGACTTCAGGATTCCGATCAGTCCTGAACGCTGAGAAGCCGGCAGGCTGCACTTCCGTGGAGCTGATGTTGTTGTCCAACCATGTTTCTGTGATCGCTAACACACAGGCGTCCCTGTACTCGTGGAGGAAGCGCGTGTTGGCAGCCAGCTCATCTGTTTTTGCTCTCAGAGACTGAGCGTTGATGAGCAGCATTGTCGGCAATGGGAGCTTGTTCCTTGACTTCCTCAGCCGCCGTCGCATTCCTCCTCTGCAGCCGCGTCTCCTTCCACCTGCTGGCTTTGTTGTATTAATTCTGAGATGAGCTGGTATTGATTTTATAATGTTGTCACAGTCCAGTAGATGGTCACGTAGTAGAAAGAGTTCCTCTTTGCTGTAGCGAGTCACATTGACCTCGCCACTAGCTGAGTTGTCACATTTGCTTCCCATTCTTAAAAACAGCGCAAACAGTCCAATCATACACCATCTGATAAAATCCATTTTGCAGTTTGTAGAAAAGTTTCACGGTAAAAACCTTAGATGATTTCGCTTCATCATTGCTTCACAGCACACGAAAAAACATGACAAAAAACATTAAAATGCCTGACGTGGACAAATGCAGCAGGGCAGCCACAGTGCAGCGCCACAGAGAAATAATGAAGGTAGATATATATTTTGTTTAATTTTATGCAGTTACAACATCATGTCAGTGTATCTTTAAATTCATGCTTGGCAGAATGCAGCTCTTAATGTCACCTGCTTGGAGACTGCAGCAGGGGAGCTCAAAGGGAAAGAGGAGGCACTGTTCCCAGCTGAAGAAGAGAGGTTGCTGGGTGGAGGTGTTAGTAATGCTTAAAGCAAACATTAATTAAGGCTGGCAGAACACCAATACCCTCTAGCTTTCTGTCAAATGGTTCTTTGGATAAAAACATGGATTTCCTTCATCTGAGAGTTGATGCCTCAGAGGAGATGAGGAAATGTGCAGTACTGTACTTTGTCTCAGGGAATCATGGCTTAACAGTGACATGTCAGACTCATCGTTCCAACTGGATGACAGACTTTTATTTTTCCAAGCGGACCACTGCAGTGAGCTAACAGGAAAGTCACAGGGAGGTGAGTAAAATTTGGTGCACAAACTGTACTCTGATGAACAGCTCTTGATCCACGGCTTTGGGGGAGCTAACAGTGCCATGTTGATCACATTATTTACCCCGCAAGTTTACGGTGGTGTTTATAATAGCTGTTTACATAGCCCTGGACACTAATGCTAAAGACGCCCTGCTGGAGCTGCATGATGATATTAGCTCGCTGCAAAACAAACACCCTGAGGCATTTTACGTGGTGGCTGGTGACTTTAACCTCGTAAATCTGAAAGACACCCTGCTAAGATTTGGGCCCTATTTACACGGACACGGTTGGGGGAAACGAAGGTTCCCTTTCAGTCAAGTTCTCTCGGTGCAACATACTTGCTATGGGAATTGCGCTCCCGCGCGATTACCTGGAGAAATACATTCACGCCTTTACGGCTAGGGCGTTAACGTCACGCCAGAGGCCCCGCCCTCTGGGTATTTAAGCGGCTGACGCCCATCCATCTTTCTCTTTTTTGCCCTTCACCTCACTTAAACCTGAACTACCTCTCTTCGCGGGACTTCTCTGTTGCTTCATTGCTCAACCAGAGGTGAGCTTGCTCCCTACACAGAGCGTACAGAGAATTATTCCTACGTACTACTGGACTAGCGAAAGCTAGTCTGGCACATATTCTCTTAACCCCGAAGTTTTTTCTTCACCTCTCTCAACAGACTGCTTTGCTCGATGGCGCTAACTGCGTCACAACCGCTACCCCTGCTAATTCGTAGCGGGCTAGCCAGCGAAAGCGACGCGACGGAGGAGACGTTTAAAAATAAAAGTAAAAGGATTCTGGAAGGACTCGCTCGCCTTATCTCGGACATGCCTCCGGAGAAAGGAAAACGAAAGGCAAGACTTCCAAGGAAAACCAACAGGACAACGAGCCCAACTTTATGCGCCTGTCCTAGCGGATGCTGTTTCTCCCTTGCAGCGATGGACACCCATGAGGCCTGTCCCGTCTGCTTGGGAATGTTACACGCAAAAACAGCGCTGGATACGCCCGACTTTTGCCCACACTGCAACCAGATGCTGGAGGCAGTGCTACGGCACCGGGTTGACCTTGTCGCCAAGGCCATGGGCACTCCAACAGTGCCAACGGATGCGGACACCACTGAGCCCCTCACTCCAACGCCAGAGCTCGAGAACATGGCTCTGCACGACAGCACACAAGTCGAATGGAGTGACAACCCTGACGTGCTGGCTCCTATGGTGGACTTAACAGTCGAATTCGACACTCGAGGCATGATGAACGAGGACGAAATCTCGATTTCAGCCTCAGGCGAATTTTCCGCGGAGGACGTAGACGTCGAATTCGAGGAACAGGAAAAAGACCTCTCCCAAACCCCGGTCCCCGTGCTCCCGGAAACTGACTTTTCCATCCTTGCTCTGTTCGACCTATGCCACAGAGCAACGGACGCGCTACACATCCCATGGCCAGAGCCTCCGCCTCGTCAACAGGTCACGAGGCTGGCAGGAAACTATTTTTACTCAAAGCAGTAGGCCGCCACGAGGCAAAGGATGCCTGTGTTCCCGGACTTCCTCACAGAACTAACTCGCACTTGGCCTCAGCCCAAAGCTCCCATGCTCTTACCACTTTCACAGTTCCTCGACGTGGACGGGATGGATGATGTGGGAATAGCCAACGTGCCTCAAATTGAGGACACATTGGCGTCTCACCTGGCTCCCAAGTCATCCGGGACAAAACCAACTCTTCCCAGCAAAGCTTGTCGAGCTTCTGCTTCTCTGCTTGAGAAATGCTACAGAGCTCAGGGACTCGCAGAATGCGCCATGAACGTGTCTGAATTGATGCAGGCTTACCTAGCTGAAAAGCTACAACAGCTCCAGGTAACGACGGACAAGCAAGCTGCCACTGACTTGCTGGATGAAGCCCACAGGGCAACAGACTTGGTGCTCCGTAAGATGGGGACAGCCGCTGTTGCTCAAGGCAGAGGCATGGCGGAAGTGGTCATCGCGATACGCCATCTGTGGATGACTTTAACCGATCTCCCCAAGGGACAAAATGTGCCTTTTCTCCACCACTCGATCGAACCGACGGGATTGTTTGGGAAAGCTTTGGATCGAATTCAGACCAAGTCGGACCAAAGGCGCAAACAGGCTAAAGCTCTCCGGGTGGGCATTCCCAAGAGAAGCTTCGCCCTCCCCCCCTCCCAGGGAGTCTGCTGGAGGCAGACCTGCGCAGTCTCAACACTGCTCGGCAACGCATGCCCCATCGCAGAAGCGGCCAACGTACGAGGATGAGCATCGGCAGAGACCACCGCTGGGCCCACCTCGTACCGAACACGCATGGAGCAAAATCAGGTTTGTCCCCCGCCAGACGGTCAGACACAGGGCCTCCTCGACGAACCGCGACGACAGACAAAAGCGTGCCTGATGAACCAGGTTCACGTCTTGACTTTACATGATCACCCGCCCAAGCGGTACGGGAAATGATCTCCTCATGTACAGACTTTATTTGTAGCACGGTACAAAATGCTGGTAACTCTATTGCATGCACAAATCATGTTTTTCCTGCTGTGAGTGATATAAAGTCATATATGTCGTTACAGATAAGCACGAATAAAGCACAAAAAACAGCCCCCCTCTGTTTTATTGACTCTCAAAAAAAACAAAAAACAACAACAACTAAACACAAGTAACTTCAGCAGAACAGGTCCTTCTGGTCTGCCAGCCGTCATAAAGGGAGGGGGCCGTATCCCCCCTCTCCCTCACGGCTCACGGGGTGTTAACCTAATCAATGAACCCTTGCAAGGTACCTCCGTCTGTAGCGGATAGGCACAGAGGCGTCTGCAAGTAGGCCCCCTACCCCTCATGGAGACAGGTGAGGGTGGTCACGTGCTTCAGCCCCCGCTCCATTGTGAATGACGGGACGGTCAATACACTAACCAAGCAAACATGTGACATGTCTGCGCCTCAGGGAGGCACATAGACAGAATCTAATAACGGGAGGGGGGGAAGGGCACGTCAGGAGCCCACAGGCAACCACAAGCTTCACACGTTCACAAAAGCAATTGTGTTCAATCTATTGTGTGCGTAAACAAATCAGAGCTGAATCAGATTCCTCTTCCTGTTATTCGAAGAGAACTAGGCTCTCTATCACCAGACAATTCAAAGTCTGCCAAGCACAAAGAATCATCTCCACGTTCATACATTGCAGCTGTCCCTTTATCATTAATGAGCGACACGTAATGTCCAAGCAGTGATCCGGCAGCACGTGACCTTTCTCACTGTGCTGGTTCAGCTCTGCTCTTAAACAATATTCCCCTAACGGGTGAAACACAGACACAGGCCGGTTTGTCTGGTTCCAATGCTCTGTTAAAGCTAAGGACCAGTAAACTGGACCCATCCAGGAAACAAATTGTGGTCAGGAGATCTGCTCAGTCTCAGTCCCATGACCCCAAACAAGGAGAGTGAAAACAGACATTCTGCTCCACCTCTGTCTAATAAGGACGACAGGTTGCATCTGTCCTCGATCACTCTCGATCAGAGCAACCTGGTAGCACATCGACAAAAATGCCTTCTCCCCAACATGGTTGACCCCCAGGGGGTCACAGCTTCCAGGGCCCCTGGAGGGGAACTGGATACACCAACTGCTCTTCTTCAGGGCCAAACTATGTCACCAGAAGAAGTAGTCTCGCCGCTTAGGCTGAGAGCTGTTAAAATTTTTAGCTTGTTGGCAGAAAAGAACAAGCTGATGGTATCAAGCCTGCCGGAAAATGTGGTAAAAACCATCAAAAGTGCTCGTGCTATGTCAACACAGTCTCTCTATGCACAGAAGTGGCATATTTTTGAAGCTTGGTGCACAGAAATAAATATTATTTCTTACTCGTGCGACCTGGCTCAGTTCCTGACTTTCCTTCAGGACTTACTGGAAAAAGGTCGTTCTTTCTCAATGATTAAAGTTTTCCTATCAGCTATTTCAGTCTGTCACGAAGGCTGCGGACATAGGACACCTGGTGCGTATCCAATCATAATAAGATTTATGAAGGGTGTACTAAGAATAAAACCATCCACCAGGATCCTGACCCCTGGTTGGGATCTTAGCCTGGTCTTGAGGGCTCTCTGTGATCCTCCATTCGAGCCACTGAGCGAGGTTAAGTTAGATTTGTTATGGTAAATGGTAAATGGAACTTATTTATATAGTGCTTTCCAGCCTCATGTGAAGAGCCCCAAAGTTCTTTACAATACCAGCCATCCACCCATTCATTCAGACATTCATACACCAGTAGTGGTAGCCTGCCTTTCAAGGTGCCATCCAGACCTACCGGGAGCAACTCAGGGTTAAGTGTCTTGCCCAGGGACACAACGACACATGGTGGACGGACGCGGGATTCGAACCTCCAACCTTCCGATCAGGGGTCGACTGCCATTACCACTACACCACGGCCGCCCCTTGTTATCTTATAATACCGCTCTACTCTTGGCCATTTCCTCGACGAAACGCGTGGGCGACCTCCATGCATTGTCTGTACATCCAATGTGTACCAGATTCACCCCTGATGGGTCAAAGGTCACCCTAAGTCCTAATCCCGCATACATCCACAAGGTCTTGACTTTGAACCATAGGAGTCTGGACTTTGATCTCTCCTCCTTCCCACCTGCTCCTGTCCTCACCTAGGAACAGGAAAGGCTGAAGGCTCTCTGCCCCGTGAGAGCTTTATGCACTTACATGCAGAGAACAGCCGGATGGAGAAAAACAAATCAACTGTTCGTATGCTTTGTAGCTCCTCAAAACAACGCCTCTCACATTGGGTGACTGAGGCCATTAAAAGGGTGTACAGTAGCAAAGGTCAACAGGTGCCCTCTGGAGTGCACGCGCACTCAACTAGGGGCTTGGCCACTTCGTGGTCACTGTTCAAAGGTGTACCAGTTACAGACATTTGTGCTACTGCGAACTGGAGCTCATTAAACACTTTTGCAAAGTATTACAGTTTGGATGTTACTGCGTGTGATGTCACTCAGGTTGTCCTTTCTAACACACAGTAGAAGGTAGCCTTGAGATGCCTGCTGATCGAGGGCAGACGTTCACACTAGCATGCATTTTACTGAGCATTTCAAGGGCGTGAATGAATTACGTTCCCATAGCAAGTATGTTGCACCGAGAGAACTTGACTGAAAGGGAACTGAAAGTTATGCACCATAACTCATGTTCCCTGAAGGAAGGGAACGAGGTGCAACATATCTGGCCCTTTTCAATGCTGAAAGCTCGGTGAAGTGCAATTTTGGAGAAAGATGGATGGGCGTCAGTCGCTTAAATACCCAGAGGGCGGGGCCTCTGGCACGACGTTGACGCCCTAGCCATAAAGGCGTAAATGTATTCCTTCAGGTAATCGTGCGGGGGTGCAATTCCCAAAGCAAGTATGTTGCACCTCGTTCCCTTCCTTCAGGGAACATGAGTTATTGTACATAACTTTCAGTTTTTTTGTACGTTAATTAAAGGAAAAGATCCAAGTTGACACATACAAATTCTGTGTTTACATACATCCGCAGGAATCCCCCTGCCCTCCTGAATCTGCTTACCATGCCGGGTCAATAGTTGGCGCTGTGAATTTTGTACATTCACCTAATGTGCATGCGTGCTGCTTCAGTAAGCTATTTTCCTCTGGGCTAAAAGCCAGCTAAAGACAACTAAAGTTGGATTTTGGCTGGATTTTTGATAAGACTCGACAGATTTGACGCAAGGCGGGACCGCTTCCTCTAACAGCTCTACACCGGTCGCTTAGTGGACCAGAACCGAGTCGACGATGTTGGACTTTACTCCGTGATAATCGTTAGCTGATTTACAGCAGGTAAATCAATGTTCTTAATAATGTTAGCTTGTGTTTACTTTGATTACAAAACAACCAACTGAGTTTTTATTTTTCCTGCGAGGAGAAGCTGTTCCCACCAGGCGGACCGGTTCTGGACGAAGCTCGGCCCAGGTGCAGTACGACGTCGAAGAGAGATGTCATTGGATGAACTATTTATTTAAAATTCTGTTCAGTTCTTTTATTCAATCCATTCAATGTTTTAAGCTGCATTAATCTGCATTAATCAAAGGAGTGACAGCCTGAACAAGCCAGATGAACAACATGGGTCCAGGATGAAAACAGAGCAGAGTCCAGTTCATTAATGTAGTTACAGTTGGGTTAACGTGTTTTTAATAGTGTGTTCAGTTTCAGTGTTTTTGTGACATACAGTTTGTGGTGTTGAATAAATAAATAAATAAACCTGGGGCCTCATGTACAAAGACTTGCATGGATTTCCTACTGAAAAGTGACGTACGGTCAAATCCAGAAAAGTGTGTACGCACAAAAAAATCCAGATGTATCAAACTGTGCGTACACCGGAATCCACGCACATTCCTTTTGTACATCACAATCAACGTGGAACTGAGCGCACGTGAGACACCTCCCCTGACACGCCTTCATTTACATATGTTAAACAGATGCAAATTACTTCCTGCATGTGTGAAGGACATGTTTGTTTGATCCCTGCGCGATCAGAAATTATTTCTAGATTCAGGAAAATAATGAATTTAATATAATATGAGTGAGGAAAAAAATCCTAAGTAAGAATAGTAATAAAATGTGTTTATCACGCAAAGAACGAGTGATTGTGTGTCGGTATTTGTGTGTGCGCGCACCCTGCTTTGGTGCGCTACCGGCTCATCCATTCATTCTGAGTGAAAATATTAACTTTGCGCACGAGTTTATTACCATAATTACTGTAAACACAGAGGAACTTGGATGTTTGGTTGAACATAGATCTTTGTTTATTTAATAGATGATATGAAGAAACGGGTCTGTGCGTCTCAGTGGAGAGTTTTCATGACATGATGTTGGAGTCTCCAAACGTTGCGCGCGCCGCAGCCTTGTGCGCAGTCTGTTTGTCTGTGAAGCTTTTACTCTCCAACAAGTTCTATATGGTGTACTTTCACGTGTCATTTTGGAGAAATCTACAATAAACACAGATTATGAATCACCTCCAGCTGCCGTGTAACCGGCGAGGGTGCGCGCGCGCTCCAAAGCGCGACCACTCAGCCTTTAGAATCACATGGATGAGACATTCCATTGGATATGATCAGGCTTTGTGTGGACTGGACTGCCCTGATCGGCCTGCCAGCTCCCTCTGGAAAGCTCCTGTGGAACAGTTTGATCGCTGCTTCTGCATGTGCACGCGTGATGCACGGCTCCTGTGTTGCTCCAGAGCGCAGCAGTGCCAAACTGAAAAATGATTATTTCTGAAAACGGCTGATAAGCCATATCCTAGATCAGAAAATTATATCTGTTTATAAATAAATGCTCTGCGTGTTACACTATTTATTATATCCTCCAGTAAGGCTGAATGAATCCGTTCCTGTTAAATTTATTTTTTGCACAACTTTGCGCGTCCTTTATTTAACTGCGTCATGTGGATGTAATACTTGTTAATCGTGTGTTTGGTGGGAATATTAATCATTTTCACATCATGAACAGTTAATAATAATAATAATAATAATAATAATAATAATGAATTCAATTTATAACGCACTTTTCATTAATGAAAATCTCAAAGTGCTACAAGGTGCAACAGAATTAAATGTCAATAAAACAAATAATAAAACAATTAAAATCAACAACAGTATCAGCTATGATCAAAAGTAGAATCATGAGGAGTAGAGTATGCTCGGTTGAAAAGAAAGGTCTTCAAGCCGCTCTTAAAGTCAACCACAGACTGTGGGGCTTCAGTTTCTCTGAATCACCTGTAAGTGTCGCCAAAGGAACAAGAACCACAGAAACGTGCGTACGCCAGCCATGGGGCTGGCGTGGAAATGTACTTGGATGCGCACATATTCACGTTCAGTTCAGTTTTGATACATACGGGGTTTTGCGTGGATAGTGACGTATGCAAGGTTTTTGTGCGCACGCACGGTTGATACATGAGGCCCCTGGTGTCTTCATTTTCAACTTTAATAACATACAACATGTTACACATCTTTTAAATCACGTAACTTGAGTCCAGATAGCTTCATTTAGCTCAGATAACTTTATATATCTCCCACGCTAACATTAATACTGTTTATTATTTTTAAACTGTTATTATTTAGCACATTTAGTATGTTATAGTGCAGCGCGACACAGGAAATATCCACCTGCCTCCTTCTATAAACAACGATATTAGAACTGGATCAGACTGGAGTCTCTTCCAACACAGATGTTAGTCACAGCTGCTACATTCAGGTGTAGATTAATTAAATACCCTTACCAAAAAGAAGTATACTTTAAGTAAATGTTGTTAAGTATACTTAAGTATATAAAAGTATATGTCTCTAAGTGTACTTTTAAGTATACTAGCAGTTTACTTACAATATACTTTTTTGGGACTAAATTGGCCCATTTTAAGTTTAAAGTATATACTTAAAGTATACTAGTAGTACACTTTTAATTAGACTTCCAATGTACTTATAGTGTACTTAAAGTCCATATTTTAGTTTATTGAAGTACACTTAAAGTATACTAGTAGTACACTTTTAATTAGACTTCCAATGTACTTATAGTGTACCTCAAGTTCATATTTTAGTTTATTGAAGTATACTTAAAGTATACCACTAGTATACTTTTCTTTATACTCCAAATGCACTTGTTATATACTTCTAGTTCATACTTTAGTTTATTACAGTATACTTAAAGTATACCACTAGTATACTTTTCTTTATACTCCAAATGCACTTGTTATTTACTTCTAGTTCATACTTTAGTTTATTACAGTATACTTAAAGTATACCACTAGTACACTTTTTCATATACTCCCATTGCACTTGTTATTTACTTCTAGTTTACAGTTTAGTTTATCATTTAAGTTAAATTTTTGAATTTCTAAAACTTATAATAATAATAATAACTTTTATTTATAACGCACTTTACATTAAACAAATCTCAAAGTGCTACAATGAACATTAAATAAAAGCAAGATTAAAATCAACCATAAATGCAAGTGGAGGAACAATCAAGAGGGCAGTGCCTCACAGATGATTGCATCAAAAAAAATACAAAATGCAGATAAAATACTCAAATAAAAACTGGGTGCAATAAAAACAACAACAAAAAAACAAAACAAAAGCACAATAAATTAATTAAAAAACTGGATAAAAAGAAAGGTTTTAAGACCTTTTTTTAAAACATGTCACGTTCTGTGGGGCCCTCAGATGTGAGGGCAGGGCGTTCCACAGCCGAGGGGCAGCGCAGGAGAAAGCCCGGTCTCCCATTGTGCGAGACCGAGACCTGGGAGTGAGAAGAAGATGGGTGTTGGAAGAGCGGAGAGTGCGGGAAGGACAGTGAGGGGTGAGAAGTTCTTTTAAATAAGATGGTGCATTACCGTACAAACACTGGAAGGTGAGCAGATAAATTTTATAAGTGATCCGGGCAGAAACAGGAAGCCAGTGCAGTGAACGCAGTACAGGAGTGATGTGTTCATACTTACGCACTCTCATCAGGACCCTGGCAGCGCTGTTTTGGACATACTGTAGTTTTTGTATGTTCTTGCCAGGAATCCCGAAGAGAAGTGCATTGCAGTAATCCAGTCTGGAGGAGACAAAGGCATGGACGAGCTTTTCTGCATCAGTGAAGGACAGTGTAGACCGAAGCTTTGCAATATTTCGAAGATGAAAAAAAGAAGTTTTACAGATATGCTTTATATGGCTTTCAAAGGTGAGTTGTGGATCAAAAATAACACCAAGATTGGTGACTGTATTGGAAAGAGAGATGTTCTGGCCAGAAAAAGTGATACTGAGGATTTTTTGTTGTTGAATTTGATGTGATGTACCAATTTGAATTGCTTCTGTTTTTGAACTGTTAAGGTGAAGGAAATTTTGCCGCATCCATGCCTTTATCTCCTCCAGACACGCTGTGAGTGTGGAAAGAGAAGAAAGTGGAGAAAATGGAGAAGCTGAAGAAGATGATGTAGATGGGGTCTCAGACACATTGCTACCCAGTTTAAGATACAGCTGAGTATCATCAGCATAGCAATGGAATGAGACCCCATAGCTGCTGATAATACACCCAAGTGGTACCATGTATAGGTTGAAAAGGAGGGGTCCCAGAACTGATCCCTGGGGCACACCA